>JAOXOE010027143.1:0-19260 GCA_028565055.1 Phoeniculus purpureus
GGAGAAGAGGAGGCTCCCAGGTGACCTTCTAGCAGCTTTCCAATCTCTGAAGGAAGGGGGCTACAAGAAAGCTGGGGAAGGGCTTTTGACAGCGGTGGTAGTGAGAGGACAAGGGGAAAGTGTTCCAGACTTGAAGAAGGGAGATTGAGGTTGGCCATGAGGAACAAATTCTTTGCTGTGAGGATGGGGAGATGCTGGAACAGGTTGCACAAGGCAGTTGTGGCTGCCCCATCCCTAGCAGTGTTGACAACCAGGCCGGCTGGGGCCCTGAGTAACCTGCTCTAGTGAAGGTGTCCCTGCCTGCATAGGGAGGATGGAACTAGATGATCTTTAAGGTCCCTTCCAACCCTGGCCAATCTGTGATTCTATCACAGGGCAAAAATATGAATAGACATTCTACTCAGAGCTCAAACATAAGCCAAAATGAATATACTTAATTATTTTTTTAAATCCAGAAGGCAAAATGTATGGGTTTGGTTTGGCTCAAACTCATTTAAAAGTTATTCAACTCATTTACAAACTTCTAAAGATTTATTCTCTCCATCCAATCAAACACCCGTGTTGTCTCCTCCCAGTTTATTTGTGGTGTTTAACAGCTTTTGTCATCCCCACTGGTTTGTTCAACATCCACTGATGAACTGCATTTCATTGATTATTTCACAAACCACAGAACTAGGGGAAGATTTCTGAACGAGCACTTACAAACAGTCTGCTGTCATGGCATCCGTGTGGAAGCTTCGTCTCATCACTCTGTTTATACACATTGGGTACGTGGCAATCCATCAACGAGCGTTAAATATGAAGACTTCAAAATAGAAACAGCAGTAGGCTGTTTATTATGGATTCAAACTTTGGCAAATAAGCCCCACCAGGCATCTCTTGGAAAAAGCTATCAGAATTACTTCTGTTTTCTTGCCTGAGCTGAAAAGCCCCCCATTGGCTGCCAATATTTGTATATTTTTACATTTGGATGATCCATGCAGGATTCAGTAGGCAGAGTTGGTCCAGGAGAAATAACAGATTTGTGTGCCCAGAAACACACATTTGGAGCACTGATAGCCTTTTTCTACCCTACTGTGGAAACCTGACTGGAAAAGGAGGGCCTGAAAATACTGTAAAGGTTTTGCAAGTGTAATGCTCCCTCTGGAAAAAAGGTAATCGCTGGAGAGACTGGAAAGGGCTGCATATCTGTATGCCATGGTTTTGAAAGGATCCCGCCATACTCTGCTGCATCTGAGACTACATTTGTTGTCGGTCTTTCAAGATGGCATTGCAGGGGCTTTGCTGCAAGCATTCTCTACAAGGTACCAGTGCTACCAGTGACCCCTAAATCAGCCCAGCAAGGAGCAGATTCTGCCAGAGATATGTGTGCTTTACAGGAGCACTCAGCCCAGCACTGCTTTGCTGAGCCATCATCTGACAGACAGTGGGGCAAACAATGTGATACTGGGGCTTACTAAGAGGACAGTTAGTTAATGCTCTTCTGATCCACGTTTGACTTCCTGCCTCAGCTGAGTTTGCCTGTTTTCTTTTTTACTGGCAGGGTGGGTCTTGCTGTATTCAGAGTCAGACCTGATCCTATCTGGTTTATGTTGCTAGAAAGGTTCAAGATGAAACTGAAAAATCAAAACCCTTCAATAAAAATCCAGCACAAAACCTAGATTTTCATTATGAGCTGACTTTAATTAACTCCAGTCTTACAATACTAGGCTAACTAGGCAGGTGCATTAAAAAATTACCCTGTGCTCATCTGAAGGATCAGGCCGTCGGAGCCCTGGCTGAAAGGGACACCCTTTGCTTCCATAAATTGTCACACGGGCTGTGAAAGGCCAGTACATGCCAGTAAAAATTGATAGGTCTGGCCCTAAATTGATATTCGCAGAATGCATTTACCGTGATTAAGACTTTCACATTATTATTTGATCAATTGATTGATGCATACGACGTATTTTCTTTCCCAAGAGAAAATGAGATAATAAAGAATTACTGATGAGTGAGTGATTGCACATCTTTTTTACACCAGGAATTTCTATCAGGTACTTAGAGCTGAATGCAAGCCAACATTAGTAATAAACAACCTTTATAAAAAATATGTTGCTGGAAATGCACTTAACTTATCAACACTCCCACATCTAAATATAGCAGTGCTATTTAGATTATTATACCTACTCTGGACAACGTCTTACATTAGATCAGATTCTCAGAGAGACTTTTATAATAAATGGGTGGCAGTGGAATTTCCATCTTAACATAAAGACTTCTTGCTTGGCATTCAGATTGATTCTGTAATCCTGAGCTAATTGTTATACACTGAGTTACTACATTTAATCATTAATGCTGCAAGGAGGCAGACATAAACAGATCATTGGAACTGCAATATGATTGTGGATTATTCACACTGATACCCATCTTGTTTTTCTTAAAGATGGGTCTTTCAGGGTTGGTGCAGTATGTGCTACACAAATCCAGCTGCCACAGCACAGTACATCGGGTGTTATGTTAGAGTACCACAGCCTTACCTAACTTTGCATTCTGAGGACTAATGGAAATGGTTCTTTGGTTCTTTCAATGAAGATAAATCACTCACCTACACGGCCTGCCTTTTCCTACCTCTTGTTTGATGTCTTCGTGTGCCTAAATGCTGTAGGACATGGCAAGCTCAGTAGGCAAGTGACTTTGGTTTCCTAAACAATTTTTCAGTAAGTTTAGGCTGCTAAATTTAGTCTGCCTTTGTGAGGAGGGGTGTCTGCAGAAACTGGCATTATGGGAATGGCAGACAGGATACTACTTCTATATTAATTAGCTAGGACCACAGGCCGCAGAGTCACCAAGCGAGACCTTTTCCCTCAACACTACTGCATTGCTTGTAAGAGAGTCCTCCTGCAGCTCACAGCCGAACCTTCCAGTAACACACAGAGCAATGTGTGTGTGTGGGGGGGTGTTAATAAAAAAGGCTTTGAGCTCTGCTCACTTACATGGCACTGTGATTCCTGTAGCAGTTCTTCATTCCACAAGAGATTTCACCTACTAAGAGAGGTAGGTTTCTTCCATGCTGTGATGAAGTCATGTCTGAGACAGAACACAGGAACTGAAACACAAGTGAAGGGAACATGTTTTGATAGAAATGTATTCTCTGTGTCTCCATCTCTCAAATCAAGAGCTACAATGCCCTCATTGCAGCAGTAGGGCATTAAAACCTCAAGGTAAAGTGTGTCGTCTTTGTAAAGAATGAGCATACTCAATGAACAGAATCAATAGTATCAATTACAGTCAGCACCACCGATTCAAAGGAGGCAAACTCGTAAGAACTCATTAAGAGTACTCTTACATTAACTCTGGGAACAGCTGAACATTTTTTTCCTATGTGTTTAAAATAAATTGGTAAATTTTGTAGATCAGAAAAGGAAGGCAAACACAGCAACCGGTTCAAAGAAAGATGTGCCAACAGCACTTATGTTCTCAAAGTGTAACGAAGTTGTTTAGTTATGAATTACTGTCACAACAGGAAGAGAAAACCTGTTGGTCTGAGCTTCTGTCTCTGCTTCTCTGTCCCCTGCATGATTCCTGTAACCTCTTAGGTGGGACCTAGACCTGGCAAATCCTGTCCCATTGTCATCAACTGCTGGAAGCCCTCCTTAACTCATATCAAGCCTGCATGTTTTTAATGCCTAAAGAACTACATGCATGTGACTGCAGGACTTCCCATTTTATTTACGCTTTTAGATTATTCACAGTTCTAGTGGCTTTAGAGGTTATTTCCCATTCATTTGTACGCTAATAACTTTTGGTTAAGAAAGGATACATCTACCTCACACCTGCTCCCTGGATTCAGTTGTCTGTTCAATATATTTATCTCACCTTCAGCAGATTTGAGACACCTCACCTTGTTTTTGAGAAAATACTTGGCTTTTCTTATAAATCTGTAATTTTCAGCTCGAAGAAACACTTGTACCTTCAGGGAGCAAGGTATTCTCTTTTCCCAGTGGCTTTTAATTTTGTTTATTTTCTCAAGCACCAGCAGGAATCTGCTGCAGCACTCCAGCCGCCTCTTTTGTCAGATCTAAAAAATATATTTTTGCCAAACAAGAGCTTAAGTTTGCCATGGAAATGCAGCGTGGTAGAATTGTTCTAATCTAAGTCTCATGATAGAAGTAATCTCCCTCTGAAAAAAGAAAAGAAAAACTAAGTCAGTGGCTATATGCTGTTCTCAATACATTGGGACCCTGGGAAGTCTGTTTTGGATCTCCTAATAAATCCAGGAGCAGCCATATCTTCATTTGCTCATTAGGTGCTCAGTTTAAAAGAAGAAGAAAAAAAAAATCAATACTTGTTCCTGTCTCATTTCTGAAGAGTGGCACGGAGCCATTTGAGGTCTGGAATGCCTTCAAGTGAGTGACATGCTCAGATAAAGTTCAAAACCTCAATATCACCTCAACTCATTTTGAACATCAGTCACAGGATTCTGATTTTTGATGGAATGGGAATTAAAGCAGAGGGAGAGAGGAAAGCACACGCTGTGTTGATGGATACTGCTTGGAGCAAGGGAAACAACTATTCTTGCCATTCTATAGCAAAGTTCCATCGCAAACCAAAGATCTTTATTGTCCCTAGAGTTCATTTTGACTCCTGTAGATATTTAGAACATTACTACTCTAGATATAATAAAACATATAGAATAGATTGATTCTATTCAAAATGCTAATTACATTAAAACACTAAATTTGTAGGATTGGTGATATACAGAATTTTCTACAGATTTATGCTTACTTCTTTCAGCTGCATATGTTTTGCTATGAGAACTCAGAGAAGGAAGGTAATATGCTTCTTTGGTGGAGTCACTGGATTTATTCAGTGTTTGAAAAGCCCTGCTGTGGTGTCTCAGTTTAAAAAAAAAAAAAGGTGATATTGACAAACTGAAAGGGCATTTGGGAGCAAGGCCTTGGAAAGACTGATCGATGAGAAAAGACTTAAAGAAATAAATATGTATGGCTTCTCTTAAAGGTGACTTCTACACAAGAGTTTGAATCGCTTCACTTGTAAACCCCGTTGTTGAGGATGAATTTTGGAGAAAAATAGAGCCGAATCAGATGAAGCAACACAAAGACATAAAAATTACCTGCTTATACAGCTACATACATTACAGACCAGTCTTTCTTGTCCAAAATTATTATAGGAGTACAAACGTGTTGTAAACAAATCGTGTAATAATATTAGGTACTCACGTGCCAGTGGAAAAGAGATGGACTGAATAATCTGATGGGATTTCTGGTATCTGACTTCATGTATTACATCTCTTCTGACACAAGTCCCAAACAGACTTCATCATTCACCAGGTATAGCTGCTTGGAGTAGGACACAGCCAGCCCCTCTGCTTTTCTACTGTCGAGTATGTTTTACAGACTCTGTTTTGAGCTGTCAGCATTGTTGTGATGAGGAGGATACTCTTAATTTTTCTCTTCGATGCCTTGGGATTTCACGGAGGAACGGTGTGTATATGCACCTGACCTGAAATACATGTATTGTGTCTTAGGAACCTGTGCCCTAGCACTCAGATCTGGAAATATTCCAGAGTCAAAGGCTTGTGAACTTTAAGCAGCAGAATGCCTTCAGAAATCTTGAGGGGGTTTCCCACTCACATAGAGCCACCCACCTATCCAAAGGTAGCAGTCTAATTCCTGTAAGAGACATCAGCCAGTGGAGTCTCCAAACTCAGGAGTTCCCAAGCTCTGCTATTCCTCAAGTGTCAGGATAAGGATGTAGTGCCCCCTGGGCAGTGTCACCCTTTGCTGTCCCTACCAGCATCATAGGGCAGAGCTTGAGACCTAAGAGGAGCTTGCAGGTGATTGTGTCTGTGGGCTATTGGTCAGTGTAACCCAACCCAAACTTCACCCTCTCAAGCGAGACTTTCAAAAACTGGAGTTCAGATTTTCACTGTGCTGACCATACAATTTTTTTTTCTATAAATGTTTGTGACCTGCAGGATTCGTTTTCTATCACAAACGAACACTGAAGGAAGAAGCAGCAATGTCTAGTTGACTAATGCCGTCACTTCACCTGCCAATGTGGGAGCAAGACACTGTTTCACCAAACTGACACAGGATGCCTCTTGCAGAGGATCAAAATGCCTATCTCTGAGAGACAAAAAGGGAATACTTTAATGTTTAATATTAAATCATCCTCCTAACTGGAGCAAAGCTATAAAAACAACAATAACAGCAGACTCCTAGAGGAGCCCAGATTCAGTCTTTGTCTGACAGAGGAGAATATGCAATTATAAAGCTATCAAGGCTTTAAAATCATAAATATAATTAAGAATAAAGACATGCAGAGAAAAATCACTGATGCAAACTCATCACAGCTTTAAAATAACTGGCAAGTATCCTGCCATATTAATATGACCTTATAACTCCCATATAAGAGCAAGCAGGATCTCAAGAATTTGAGCTCACCTGTGTATTGCTCTCTCCAGTCCCTCTCCATCTAGGAACAGGCTTCCCTAAAGTTCACCCAGAACTTTTACACACCCACGTTTGCACCAGGGGCTTAGTCTTGAGGGCTGAGAAAAGGAGTATTTGCACAGCTGCTGTAAGGTAGAGGCAGAAGTGCTTGCTCTCAGCAGCCTGATGTACTATTAATGTCACAAAGTGAAACATACTAGTGCCTACAAAACGCTGCTGTGAACCGTGTGAGAGCAGTAACACATCTGTCTGTAGGCATGCTGCTGTGTCCATCGCAGGGACACAGAGCACCAGCGTGATGCACAGCACAATCAGCTGATGTTGTTTTGTTTAGTGGCAAGTGGTACCCTTCTTTTTCCCCCTCTCTCTTTCTTCCGCAGAATTCTCTGTTAATTCCTTTATGGTACAACATTTCTTCAGTTCAAATTCATGTTCTCTTCAGTGCTGTGACACTGAACCAAGTCCCCCTTCTCCAGCTATCCCTTGGTTCTTTCCACAATGGTGTCTTTGTGTCTCCTGTGCTGCAATGCAGTAAAGTCTCAATCTCCCACTTTCCATGTCACTAAAGACTGAGCCTTTGGTTTCTGAGTCATTTTCAGGGCCTTGTGTCTTCAGCATTAAATCTAGGACTTCCTTTCCCTTTTCAAGTCCTTTATTTCCTGTTGACACACATTGGTTTATGTTAAATAGTAACATCTTCACATTTTTCTTCTTCATTTCTGTTTTGTCTTCTGCTTTCAGCATTTCTAGCAGTTCTCCCCAATCCACCAGCTTCTAATAGCACCCTACGCCATAACAAATTTCCTTCTGCTAGAAAAACATTGCCCTGCTCTCTTCAGCAATTGCTTTACACTCTGTTGGTTCATCACACAGCCTTGGTATTGATGCTCTAATTATTTAGGGGGGTTTCCAGCAAAAGTGATAATCACCCTCTAATTTTCTTGTGGCCATCTTCCCCTGCCTTTTGGAAAACTTTGAAGATTCGTTTACAAGTTTTTCCTCTGCATAACTGTTAACTGCTAAATTGACCAACAATGTCCTTTCCGGGCTACTACAATCTCTTTAATTGCACCCAGCTTTCAGGCTTTCAAGAATTGCTTCTCAAAAACTCAAACACTGTATCTTTGGCCTTTACCATGCAAAACAGACAGGTATTTTCTTCTGCCTCAAAAGGCTCTGAATGCAAGCGTACCTAAACCCATCAGCTATGACTTGGAGCCTGTCTTTTGGAGCCATTTAAAGTTTTTCTGGTTTTAAATACAGTTATTTACTTGCTGGAGCAAGTGTTAGATGTGAGATTTTCAAATAGCACTTCTATTTCTCCGTAAGACTTCTGTCCCTTTCTAAGGAAAATGCATTTACACCTGGCTGGGGCTGTCTGCTTTATGTTGAATAGTAAACCTAGCCTCAACACACCCCAGGCTCGATAATGCAAAGCTACAGCTTTAGGACACAAGCCTCCCATGGAAGGTCTTCACAACCCCAGAACAAGTGTCCAGTTGTTGAAACTCAGCAGTGGGTGTACACACAGTTGGAATGGGAAGTGAGCAAGGCAGAGCTGAGAAGTGTTTTGCAAACTGGAGCTTGTTCCCTACTTTAGTTTAACCATCTGTTCAGCTCAACTCTGAAGCTTGGAAAGGAATTTTAAAAGCCCCTTCAGTCAGATACAGGGCTCAGGTATACAGCAAATCTGAAGAGTTTTATTACCTGACCCATAAGAAAAGAAATCAGTTGGTTCCTCAGACTGCTCCTGTGGGAAGCCCTCGCTCTCGTTGGCAGGAATCACAACAGGAAAGGCATCTATATTAGCACAGCCTGATGCAGTTTGGGCCAGAAAAGCAGCTTTGGGTTTCACTGATACCTGTGAAAAGACTGAGTGTAAGTTCTTAGCTCTCATAGCTTTGGGGAGACAGGGCCTAGAGAGGGTAGGATTTCAGTAGGTCTAAACCAAGATCTTTGCCTAAAGATGTGAAAAGCTTAATTGTTCCTATTTTATGGGCTTGCATTTATGATCTTCAGTTTTTTCACTTCCAGGCTTCTAAGGCATCACACGGTCCCAGCTCATTGTGTATAAAATCATTTCATAGCCCTCTAGGAAGGAAGCACATTAATATTTTAGGGGAAGAAAATACAACCGAAGAAAACGAAGAATCAAGAGGACTTTATGGCAAAGGTTTTCACTTGTTATCTGTAGGACAAAAGGGCTGCTCTACCTCCCCTTCCTCCTTCACTCTTCTAACAATAGTTCTCAAGGAAAACATTGGTTCAGAATGGTACCAAATGCACTTTTTCAGTAAGATTCCAACTGACAAGGTTTCGGAAGGGCAACAGCAAGCTGTCAGTAGAAGGATAGGACAATTAGGTGGAAATGCTACTTCATGTCAGCTTCTGGTACAACTAATGACATTTTGCACTTTAAAAAGATGCAACTGAATTCTGAGTGGCATTTTGCACTTAAAAAAGATGCAACTGAATTCTGAGTGACATGGACTGTGGATGCAAGCTGGCATAATTCCACAGACTTCACCTAAAACCAGCAGACAATCAGGCTGCTCGTTGTAAGTTGTCCATGACATTTCCTTCCCTTTTGTTTTTTAAAAAAAAAAAAGGTTATACTTCTGGGACAGCCAGGCTCTGTGTGAGGCCATGTCCACATTTAGCCCATACCCAGTGCTAAACTACAGCAGTTGCTTTGTCACTCAGTGACCCCTCCCCAGCCAAAAAGGGGAATTGGGAAAAGGGGAGGAGACGCGCGAGCTGAAATGAAACCGCATTTAATGAAACAGCAGAACTAATACCAACCACCAATATAAAGTGCACAGAGTTATTCTGAACTCAGCCAGCATGCAGTGGTCACAACGACTGGAAACTCAGTCCTTAAGGTCAGGAGAACAATAAACAGGAGCCCCTCTCTCCTCAGCAAAATTCCCCTTTTACGCTGAGTGAGCCAGGACTGGGATGGGATGGGATGGGATCTACCTGAAGCCAACAGGAGAAGCTGCCCTGCCAACAGCGTCAGGGGGATCTTCCCATCTGACCTTGAAGCCTTCTAGTCACCCCTGAATAAGTTCTTAAATGACATCACTCTTGACAAGGCTGATTGTTTTTAACTTGATTAAAGACTTTCTAACAGGGAACTGCTTCTCACCAATTGCTAGCAGTTACCTGGCTGCTGTTGTTCAAACCACTGGCTTATTTTCCTCATTACTCATTCATCTAACTATTAGCCTATTTAGATGGGTATGAGCCCTGGGTGGAGGGCTAGGGAGTGCTTTCACCTGGGAGTTTTAAGTACTCATTTGCAAGTAGGTCTGAACTTACCTTCTTTCCCTATAAAAAATATAATGATTTTATATGCGGCAGAAATTGCATTAAAAACCAGAAAGGAGAAAGAGGCTTTGGAGAAGATATAATGAGCAACTTAAACACCCAACCTCTGAGTTATCCATTCTGTCTGACCTTGTGAATTTTGAGCATTTTGTCTGCACAAAGGTATTCCTGGAAAAGAACAACAACATTCCCCACCTCCTGAGTAGCCTCCTGTCTTGCAAGTTTTGTGTTTTGGGTACTCATCTGGAAGATAAAAGATTAGATTTGAAGTTCAGATAAGAGGGAATTGAATCTGTGCTTGCCTTTTATAGGGCAAGCGTTCTTACCACTTGGCTATTGTACAGAAAAGAAAGACTCAGTGGCTCCTTCCTCAGCTGTATTTTAAAAGAAAAACAAGAATGCTGCTCAAAGGGACAAAGTTCCTGCTTTCAGCAAGGAAAGCTAAATGTCTGATGCTCTCGGAGAGGACTAACACCCAGACTAGATCCATATTTAGTGCTTTAACTGGTTGGTGGGTGCCTGATGTTTAACAAATCTGTCTTCAGTCTGTCGGTGTCAGGGTGCAAGAATTAACCCTCCCCGGACCTACCTGATGAAATCTTGTCTTCCGTAAGACAAGATTTTGGATTCCAGTCAGCAGACCTGAAGCCTGGGGGAGGCACTGAGCCCTCAGACCCCACTCAGCATCCAGACTGTCACTTCTCATATTCACAGGATTTCATTTCACAGTTGGGACTTCCTGCATTTCTTGCTCAGTTTGGGATTTTTTAAAGTCCACACACATCACTGTACATTTCTTTCCTACAGTAACAGGATCCAGGTTTTCAAACGAGCAGATGTGTTCATCTGCTGTAGTTGAGTGTATACAAACCCCTCAGTGTGTCCAGAGAAGAAAATGATGGGATAGGCACCAGTGAGACAGAACCAACAGTTATTCTTAGAAGACCTGGCAGGGTGTGTTTGCTGCAAAGCACCTCCACCTCATGAATATTCCAGGATGCTTTGACCCTTTCAGAATTTCCTGTGGTGATGAAAAATGCCACTTTTCCATGGGCTGTTGAGTTGTGATTTATGTGATGCATAGCTGACAGTTAGAGAAGCACAGCAACACATGCAGCATTAACTCCTGATGACATTAACTACTGGGGAAATAAATGAGCAGATACCTGACTACTTATTTATGCTCTAACTTTCGTAAAGTATCCAAACACGTTCAAATGTTCTCTGAAATAGAGCACAGAGATAATACGAAACAAAGGTTACTACCTACGGAGCTGACAAACGCGATTTAACTGCAGGAAAGGTTCAGATTCTGCTTTTAGACTGAAAAAAGATCTTATTTGTACCATCATGCAGAAATGACATTGAAACATTTGGATGAAGTGAAGAAACTTCAGAAGGAGACGCGTATGGCTGGGGGGTCCCAGGCAGAGGGGGACAAACACTCAGTTCTCCTAGAATCTCACCATTACATAAAAATTGTCTGTCAAGATGCAACTTTTACTTTGGCCTCCAATAGAAAAAACAAAGTGTCTTTATTGCAGTGGGGATATCAACATGCAAAACTACCTGAACAGGCAGCTCAGACACAGACCCTTGATATTTGCTACAAAATCCCGGCCACACTTTGTAATAGATGAGCATCAGTTCCAAAAGAACATCAGAAAAGTAAAGCTTTATGTGCTGTTCTGGAATCCAGGAAAAAAAAAGAGTAGCCTTAGGCATTCTATTTAAATGAGTCTTCCAAGATCCTCATGAATGTTAGCTCAGACACAGTTTATCTACCAGGGGGAAACCAGAGATTCAGCTTCACTGCCAACTTTCTCAATAAACATGAGCCACAGGCATTGTCCAAACTAGAGCAGATAAGCAGAAGTTGCACATCCCACTCATTCCTATGCCATATTAAAGCTTAGTGCAGTTGAGAGGGAAACGTTTCAGAAGTTATTTATGGCCACGTGAACGCTTTAGTCTATAAACAAATGAGCAATAAATGTCCTAATCCGTGACATTTAAAAAAAAAAAAAGCTACTTTTTTACAAAAAAGTCAAAATACCTCTTTTTTCAAGCCTTGATTATCAAGGGAATTTTAGTACTCTGTGTATGTTTAGCAGGGTTATTTATCTGCGTGCTAGTCAATGCTGTGTGTGCACAGTGAGGAACAGCAATACAGGACCTGAAGGATGTTCCAGCTGACACAGGCTCCTAAAAGCACTTGGATGCACCCTAAATGCTGAAATTTGCCTTGGTTTTACCCTTTTTGTAGCACTAATTAACATCATCCTCAGGCTGAGCAACCTCAAATTAGCAGTTTTAATTGCAATCATTTTCTAAAGCAGCATTTTTTAATGTGAGGCACTCTGAACTCACAGTACCGCTGCTTTGTACAGCCTCATAAACGAAAGGTGATGAGTCATTACCTCCAGTTGTAATAAATATCAGCATTCACAGAAAATCTCTTACCACAGAATTGCAGAATCACTCTGGTTGGAAAAGACCCCTGGGATCATCGAGTCCAACCATCTACCCTACCTTACAAGTTCACCCCCAATGTGGCACATCAGCTCGGGATTTGCACCTCACCCAGTCAATGGCAGACACCACCAACCCTGGGCTGCCCTGTGTAGTTTAATGCTGTGTTAGGAAAGCTTTTTCAAGTATATTGTCCAAGAAACCTTCCAGGGAATCAGCACAGCTTTGATTCGTACATTCGCACACATCACCATACGACAGTGGTGTCGACCGTGGTGCCCAACCAGCTGCGTGGGTAGAGTTTCAGGGGGTCGCTATTGAGCAGACGTGAAATATCTTGCTGTACTGCTAAGCAAATGATATCTTTTGGCAGGAGCACTGTGTTTACGACTTTGTGAAAATCCTGAGAATAGTAGCACAAAGAGGACTCCTTTTCTGATCTTTACTCCAGCAGAGTCTCTTAATTTTTCATGTAAGATCTATTTCGATTCTATAAAGTCATCAAGCTATTTTTGTTTCCTGTTCTTACCAAGGGCTCTAACATGGATCCTCTGATCACAGCTAATTCTACTTTTTTTTTCCCTAAATGAGCAAACAAATGACAGAGGGAAGAAAGACAAATCTGAAATTTTGTGAGAATTCAATAGGCATTATTGTTCTTTTCCTATTCCTCAGCATCACTGGAGATCTTTTTCATCTACCCACTAATCTAACTTTCTTTACATTTTGTTTTTACTTAAATAAACATTAAACATACTTGCCTACAGTAAGCGCTCTTGTTTTATTCTCTTTGCTCTCCTTTCCTGTACAATAAGCCATTAATTTTTCATATTTTATTTTCTGAGTTTCCCTCTTGTTATTTGATTCTTAATGAATTCTCTCTTAAGCTTACAGTATCAATGCTTATTTATTATGGATGTATGGTACAGGACTGCTTTTACTGTGATTGCATTTTTCTTCGGAAGACCTTGAAGTTCACTTTAGATAGAAGAAATGACAAGAAAATTCCTTGGGAAATAATCCATGCAAAAGAAATATAGATCATCCAGGAGAAATGAAAGGAGCCCCAAAACAAAGAACAACAGTGACAATAAACTGGGAAAATCTCTTTGGAAAGGAAAAAAATCCACTACAGAAGGCAACCTACCTCAAACCAGGCATTCGGGGGTTTCTTGTCCTGTCAGGTTCCAAGACAAGTAGCTTAATTTTTTTAAGTCCAAGTTTACTTCCGTTTTTCTAAAAGACATCTGGTTCATCCTAGTAACAATTCCAGCCTAGGCAAGGTAGGTTTGATTTTATGTGATCTTGGACAAGTTGCTTCACTGTTCTTAGCTGCTGTGCTTTCCTAACTTACCGGGGCCCTGTCAAGATGAATTCATTGATTAGGAGCTACTATCTAACCAGACTGTAGGCAGATTTACGGGCTGTAGTAGTTTTCAGAACAGGTGACAGGAAAAAATGTCAGTGGTACTTCATGGCAAATCTGGACCATGAAATAAATAAACAGATTGAATCAAGAAAGGATTGGGAAAGTACTTGAAGAAGCTGGACTTTTGAGACCAGAGACCTACCTGTCTTGTGGGGAGTTTTGATTAAGGATTTTACAGCACTTGACAAATCCACCAGATTCCTCTCTATTATATGTTCTCCACTGTCCATCTTCTGTAACTGTGAGTACAACACAAAGTGGTTTCCGTGTCTTTTCTGAATAACAGGGCAGAGCAGACCATGACATAAGCAATTAATAGAATGATCTTTCATTTTTCGCTAGGATCAGGATTTTTTTCGTGGATAGAAGTATGAAAAGCCACTTGCCTGGTATTGTGAAGCAGTATTTGGTATTTCAGAGATGCTCTGATGGAAACAAACCTTCTAGTCCTTTCTTAGCAGGAAATCGGGAAGTGCAGCTGTTTTCATTTGTCAAGGTTATATTTTTAACTGGAATGAATTCTGATTCTCCTGACTATCAGTCTGAGTTCTGGAAGCAAACAGAAGCATAAAGCTCAAGAGACACGTCTACAGTGCTCCTCCCCTTTGCAGCTCTGGTGGGGTCACAGTCACAGTGCTCAGAACACACCAAGCCCGGTGACGCCAGAGCACATCTGCACAGCCCATACCCCTTCATTGGCCCTCTGTCACTGATTTCTGTCTGTTTACAACAAAATTCCACAGGAGAACAATTCTACTTGGTTGTGAGGTTTGGTTCGACAGCGCAGCTAAGCATTAGCCTTAATTACTGTGGGCAATTTTAACAGTGAAGCAGGAGATGGCTGCACATCCTTTGAATTTTATTTATATCCCACTATTTGTGTGTTTTGTACTCACTCTGAAAAGACAGGATAGAAATTGGTTATTTATAAAAACCTGCCCTGAGGGAATATTTGAAGAGGCTGTTCCACTCCTCCATCTCAGCAGTCATTCTTTGTCACTTCTCCTTAATTTTTGAGAGTTAATTGTACCCATTTCTGACTAGATACAGAAGAGTAAATAAATCTCTTTCTCTGAACTTGGGTTTCTCCTGCACATTTGGTTTTGCTGCCTCTTAAAAGCCTCTCAGAGCACACATTTGTGTTAAATTGCTTAGGTAGACTGAGACAGACACTTCTGTGTAAATACACCTGATCGTTCCAGCCGCACAAGTGTGAGTTTTCACACTTCATATGGGCCTGTTTTGCTTCCTGATGCAGGTGGCTGCAGGGGCAGTAAGGATGTCCTAGAAATTAAACTGGTTTGAAACTGGAGAGAGCTGAGCACTCATTTCCATCCTGCCAAAACTTTCTGTGTAACTGGAAGTCACATCAGAGCTGCTGTGCCACAACTGCTGGTTTGTCAGCCTGCTCTTACTCCCCTGTGACTCACAGGAGTCTTTTTTAGCTGATGATTTCCAGCTGCCTTTGCAAACCCTCTGTGCCAGCTTGTGCTTTCAGTGAAAGCCACCTTGTGCCACACCTCTCATTCACCCACACCGACACCCGTCACGCGCCTGCCGTCAGAGAGCGGGTGCCATCAGAAATGATCAGAACGATCCTTTGTGCAGTAGTAAGGACGAGCCCCCTTCAGGATCTGCGCTTTGTTAATGCCAGAGGATGGGATGTAATGCCTGTGCAGGCTGAGGTTTCATACCATTTCCATTCAATTGCTGAGAGCGTTTCTTACCTCTCGGGTAAACACTACCAGGAACACACCACGTGTTTCCTTCAGACAAGGTCACTGATGAGAAATGAACAGAAACGCTGTCAGCCCCCGATTCCCTGTAACAGCTTTGACGAGTTTGTTTTATAACATGCTGCTTTGCCACAAAACAAGACAGCTCCTTTGCCAAATAGGAGCGAGCGTAACAGTTGTTACCTTTCAACAGCTCCTCATTTCTGATCAAAAGATAAGGAGGTAATTTTCTGAAATCTGTTAATCCAAAAAAGCTGAGCTGCTAATAGTTCTCAGAATGCTCTCCATGCGTGAGTGCCATGTTCCGCGTCTGCGGGGATCAAAAGTGAGGGAACTCTGCCCATCAAAAATAAAGGAACAAGTTCTTCTGACACTTGGAGATCAACTTTGCTGTCTGCGCTGGTGAAGGTTCAGAAATCATTCACCACCCTATGACAGTTCCCTAAGTGTGTCAGAGAATGCACAGCTTCAACCTTCTGCGCTATCCACAGGGAGAGAGGACTTTGCATTCTCCTTCAGGAGGAGAGGCTTTCAAAGGTGTGAATGACGTATGGCCAAACGGTGGGTAAGAAAAACCATTTAGTGTTTACTTTTCATGTGAAAAAACCAGAAAAGTGAATCTCACCCCCTGCAAATAGGAACTTTTCACAGAATAAACTTACTAGTCTCAGGCAGAGTTCCTGTTTGCCTTTGAATTTCTGGTGGGGAGTGAGGCAGACTGAAGTCCTCACTGAGGACCGACCACATGTTGATGGTGAGGAGGATTGTCTCTTTAGCCACTTGGAGAAGAGCAGCAGGTCTGTGCTTACTACAAGTCATAAAGCAAAGACACACACACAGTCACCATCTCTGTTCACACGTGACTCTGCAGTAAGACATTTCTCCCTAGCTCTATACACCCCAACCACAAACATGTGCTTATAATCATGCACAGCACGGAGACGGTGAATTCATTTTAGGCTGGATAGTAGAAACAAGTTATTCAATGTGAGAGTTCTGATGGCTGGAATAGGCTGCCCAGGGAGGTGTTAGGTCATTTAAGGTCAGGCTTGATGATGCTCTGCAGCCTAACCTAGGTAGTTGTCCCTGCGTAGGAAGGTTGGACTAGATGACCTCTAGCGGTCTCTTCCAGCCTAGAACATTCTATGATTATTCTCTGATCCTATGATTTTATGAAATGTATTAGAAATATTTGCCAGAAATTGCCTGGGTGAACAAAGCCCATGAGAAACCGGTCCTGACCTTCGTCTTTGTGCTGGTCAGCTGTGGTGAGCAGCAGCAACATGAACATAAGATCTCTAGTAGGATACTAAGAGTACCTCATCCTATGTAGCTCCAGTGGTAAAAGACCATATTTAGTGCAATTTCTGAAGCTAGTGTGGCACCAGCAGATACTGGTTTCTGTTCACCCTCAGCTTTATTTTGCTCTCTTAGAGGAGGGAATAAAGGTCCCTCACAGCATGATGACACTATCATCAGCTCAGTGCTGGACTTTCAGCTTCTAATAACTGGAGGAGTTTTTTCTTATTTGTTCTGATAGATAGAAGGATCTGACAGGTCACAGAGAGGGGTTTTTTTCCCTTTTAGTGTATTTTTTCTTCCCAGATCAGCAAGTGGTACTGGTTAACTGTTTATGTCAGAGTTTTTATTTCTAGGAAACTGCCTGTGTGGGCTGCAAAATACTTTAAAATCCCACCACCCCTCTTATGCCCTCTTCTCCATGTTTGAATCATCTGTCACTGACTGCATCATGCAAGCTCTTCTAAATTAAACTCTCCTCATTCCTGCTCTTAGGAATTGCTGTTGTGAATACTCTGCTAACAGCCAGTAGAGCTACACTGAGGAGTGACTGCAGAGCTGGGCGTAATTTTGCCTGTAGTAGCTCGGCACTATCGCGTTCCCTCCTGCTTCTTGTTCCTCTGCTCTTTCCAATCCTGTAATCACATTCTCTTGATTTTCAACTGTGTGTGACTGGAACTATCCTTCTGATCTCGTATGCAGGCACCCTCTGTCTTCCTTTGAATTCCTTACTGAAACATTTCTTCAGACAATTACTCCTACCCTTTATTTATAATCAGTGATCTCTCCTGAACTGTTGCTTCTTGTCTTGTCTTGTTTTTATCTCTTATCAGATTATAAGATCTTTCAGTAAGGGAATACGTCTTGCTATGTCTTTGTAAAATGCTTTATAAACTTACAGTGACAGCTACGATAATTCATGGTGTATTTCCACTCAGATCAAGGGATTACTGCTTACTGATTCTGGGCAGCACACGTTCCCGTGGGCTACTGAATTCAGGTTGATCATGGCACTAGACTAACCGGATAATTAAAACTTGCTGTTGTGATCAGCAGCAGTGGTGTGATTCTTCCCTGCATTAATTCACTGATGCTCCTCCTGACCTAAATACATCTGTCAGTGGCACTGAGGCAGCTCACGCAGGGTGCGCTGGCTCGCTGCTCCCACAGTGGTGCTGGGGGAAGTAGACAAGAGGAAAGGGAGGAGGTTACAGCCTCTGCATGACTCTCAGCCAGGCCTTTTCTTCTCTCCTTTCTCATTGTACTTAAAAAATAATTTCTGTCAGATGTTGAGAGAGGCAAGTCCAGCTTTTGCCTTGTATCTCTGGCTCCGTGGCAAGGGAGCTGCATGGAAGCTACCAGAACTTACTTCTGAGGTGCCGCTGCCTCACAAAAATGCAGCAAGGCCAACCGCTCTGTGGCAGTGAAAGGCTGAAGAGATGTCCTGCTGTAGAGTTGTAGTGTCTGTGTATGCTGTTCAGTTTAGACTATTTATCAGGAATTCAGAGCTCATGCCAGGCATTTCTGCACCTCGCCAGAGTGCATTCAAGTCAGAGCTGCGCTGCAATGCCAAAGAGGGAGGCTAATAAATTACAATAAAACATTATATTGTACCTCCAAGTTGTCAGTGACTGAATGTTTAAATTGCAGTAACTAGCAAGCGGTATTTTTCTTTGTGGAAAACAATGGGATTTTTCTCCCCGGTATTACAGTGCAATGTTTATAGCAAATCACGGGATACGATCAGCGCTATAAATATAATCTGCTAGTAAGACATATTACAGTCCTCATTAAACTTTCAAGAACAGTGACAATATTTGCTGTGGAAACAGCTCTCTCCCCTCTAACCTCTTTCATCTTTTATCCATCAGCAGAAAGCCAAGTTGAAGCTCCATGAAATGAATATTCCCTCCCTCATCGCTGTTCTCAGTCTGCTCCTCAGAAATGGAGCTGGGTCCCTCACTTAAGCAGCTCTGCAGACACTAGCGAGTTTCTAGAAGGCTTCGTAAGGTGCAACAGAGACACCAGTACCTCCTCAGCCACATTTTGCCCCAGTACAAACCCGTGTCAAGTACTTCATTGCAAATCCATTAGCAGTGATTTGCAATAGTCCAATTTAGAGGTCACTTAAGCATGAAAACAGCGTACAAGAAAACGTCTAATGAAACAATATTGGTAATAGCATATTTAAATGAACAATATTGGTAATAGCATATTTTAAATGTTTCATTAAGTCTGAATTGTTATATTGTGGTACCGCTGTGAAAGAGCTGCTGCTCTCCGTAACAAGATTTCGTTTATATACGTGTTGTGGAGACTACTCACAGAAACCAAGGGATTATAAAAGTCAAAATATTGGTATTAATTGTGTGGTTGAGACCATTTGTATACCGGGTGGCTTGTTTGATGTGTCTTTATATAGTAAGTAACCCTAAATTACAGTAGCACAGTATCACAGCAATGATAAGGTTGGAAAAGACCTTAAAGATCATCCAGTCCAACCTAAATCCAAATAAACCAAGTAAACCTAACATCT
>JAOXOE010027144.1:0-19257 GCA_028565055.1 Phoeniculus purpureus
GGGAAGGTATTAGAGGGAAAGTCTGATGAGGAGAGGCTGAGGGAGCTGAGGGTGTTTAGCATGGAGGAGACTCAGGGAGGACCTTCTTCCTCTCTTCTCTACAACTCCCTGAAGGGAGGCTGTAGTCAGGTGGGGATTGGGCTCTTCTCCCAAGCAACCAATGCCAGGATGGGAAGGCAGACGGTTAGGTTGGGTGTTAGGCAGCCCTTCCTCTGGAAAGGGTGATTGGACACTGGAAAGGGCTGCCCAGGGCAGTGGTGGAGTCCTCTCCCCTGGAGGTGTTTAAGGACAGACTGGCTTCAGCACTTAGTGCCCTGGTCTGGCTGACTGTGATTGATGTTAGGTCCTGGGCTGGGCTGGATGATCTTAGGTCTTTTCCAGCCTCAATAATTGAGTGATCTTTAATAATTGAATACATCTTACTGGCATAAACTGTGCAGGAAAGGAACTTTTTCACTATCAGTCATCCCCTGTCATTGGCTGCCTTTTATTTTAATCTGAAAAAACTTATTAAAGCTGCTTGAAGCCTTATATTGAAAATTGTCAGTACAGTTGTACGGTTCTAAGTAGGGAGTTGGAGTTTTTCTTCTTTCAATTTATTTAAGAGGAGAACCAAGTTTTCTCCCAGTTCTCGTAACCTATCTTCTTTTTTTAAGCTTTAGCACAGTGAGAACATCATCCTGTAATCTAAATGGCTTATTTTGGTCATTGTGGGGCAGCTTAATTTTGGAAATAAATTCTTTATCTGCTTAAGCAATACTGCAGATTTGAAAAGTGATGATGAAAACACAAACTAAATAATAGTATTGAGTATCATGATACCAGGGGTATTGGAAAGCAGTAGCTCCTAGTTATTACTGAGCTGGTCTAGAGCACTGGAGCTCAGTCTTTTACTCCCAGCTGTTCTGTTTTCACTTAAAGCTATGATTGCAAGGTCAAATGCTTACAGACCCATCTATTCATCTCAGTGTTGTTATTCACCTCGTATCAGATCAAGATGTTCTCTTAAGTTAAACTAGTTTTATTTTTGCTTCTTATCTTGCATAGATGCTCTACTAATTCAATGTAGTTGGTCTGCACTAGGCTGAAATGAAATAGCCAAGTCACTTTCTTAAAGACTCCTCAGGTTACCTTAGAGCAGAGTGAGGAATTTTGTGTCTAATGCACTGTCCAAAAACAGGAAAGACACTGAAAGACACTGAGGTTCTCTCTTCTATCAGAGAAGTCCATTCTGAAGGCAATTCTAAGGCACATTCTGGACAACTGACTTACGATGCAAAAGGAAAACGTTAATAAATCAAAGAAAAGTGGGACAAAAACCATAGGTGTAACTCCAAAACCTCAAAAATTGTTTTTGAGTGGTGAGATTCAGCTAATTGGAAGGAGGAAAGAGTTCTTTCTTCCTCTCTTCCAACACATGGAGAAGGTATTTGTCAGGTTGTTGGCTCTTAGAATATCAAGTGTATTTCTATGTGATGCTTCATTAAGCTCCTGAGGCAAGAAAAGCCAAGGTGAAAGGGGCTTTCCTCAAAGAAAGGGTGTTAGCAGTTAGGATGAGATGGAACGTTTGGGAGAAACCTACTGGCTGTTGCTGCCTCTGAAAGCAGCACAGCACTGGGTGCTGAAGGACTGGTCTGAGACTGCAGCTGTAGACAGATACCCAGAGCAGAGTTCTGGGTCTGCATGTTGAAATCACTGTTGCTCTTAAATTTAAAACTCCAAGGTTTCACAACCTTTAGTTTTGTTCTGCTCTGAAACATGGAAGAACTGCCTGAACAAGAGTGACACCTGAAAGGAGGTTGTAGAGAGGTGGGTGCTGGCTTCTTCTCCTTGGTAACTAATGACCAAACCAGGGGAAATGGTCTGAGGTTGAGGCAGGGGAGGTTTGCATTGGATCTTAGGAAGAAATTCTGTACAGAGAGAGTGGTTGGGCACTGGAACAGCCTTCCCAGGGAGGTGGTTGAGTCACCACCCCTGGAGGTATTTAAGAAACATGTAGATGTGGTGCTTTGGGACCTGCTATAGTGGCAGGCATGGAGGCAGTTTTGCCTTCATCGATCAATCAGGCATTTAGGTATTCAGGTTTTTTGTTATTATAGGCTATGATTGGACTTGGTGATCTTGGGGAGCTCCTTTCGAACAACAATTGTTCTATGAGTCTGTGTAAGACCAAGCAGCAGTTGACCGAAATGGTTAAAGTGTTCTGTGGAAAAAAACATTGAAAAATAAATCTGATCCACTGGAGCCTATTCTAACACCCATATCCTCACAGAACAGAACAGATTTGCACTCTCACTGCCATCTGGAATGGAATTATGTTAGCAGTCGCTACAAAATACAAATTAACTCTTTGCTGCCTTCCCATGGTCTGAGACTTCCTCTTTCTGCTCAAGTCTGTTCAGTCGAGACTGAAAATTCTGAAGTAATCCTGTGAAAGCCATGTTTGGTTACTGGTTCAGACCAGAATGAGTAGTAATCTTTGTGGAGAAGAGACATGAAACACGAGAGAGAATTTAAAAGGAGCCTCTATTGAACTGATGGCCTTTAAGATTGATCTGCAACAGATGCTGCTTAAAATCGTTAGATTATATAGTCTTGCAAGTGAAATGAGCATCAGGTATGTACAATCAGCCTTTTATAGCTGTTTAAAATAACAGGTTTAACATGCAAGTAATGAAAAAACAAAAGGCAGATTAGATCTCTCTTTCTTTGTGCTGGAAGGGAGCCCACAGTTGATTCATGTGGTTGCTCAAATTGGTTATTACAATTAATATCGGGTTTTAAGGCAGCCCTGCATTTGATCTGCAGTTCAAACCCTGAGTATTTACATTTCCCAGCTGTTTGTTATTCACATGAAGTTGTGGAGTAGTTTTGCCTAAATAAGATTCAGCCTCAAGGCTGTTTGTGAGATGCCCACAATGAATCAGTAATTGTGATTCATGGTTTGCAGCAAATCCCTCAAAGCACAAGTATTGCTTTTCTGTGAGAGGAAGACACACACACTCTTGAGTGTATAACTCCATTTTCTGAATGGAGGGGAGAAATAGAATAAAATACATCAAAATATTGATAATTGAGTATTTTCTGACGTGTGATATAGAAAACAAACCAGACTTAAGGAATAAGATTGTGTTTTACCACTAGTCCCCAAACAATCCAGAGGTTGCACGTTGTGCTCTGGGTGGTCTCAAAGTTTGCTTTCTTCAATTAGTTTAATTCTTTGAGCCTTTCAGATATTTTTATTTGGTTTATCCCATTAATAGCTTCATCTGGAGGACTTGAGTTACATGGAACTGGAGTTAAAAAGGTGTCTGCTAATACAAACTGATCATCAGGCGTTTTGCTCTTGGCTTTACCTGTGCTAAGGGAAAGGAGAACTGAGACCTGAAGGATCTGTGACTGATTCATTTGCAGTAGGAGAAAATTATTTCAATTACTAATGATAATTCTTATTAAGGAATGATTTGTCTCTCCATGATTTTGAGTCCTAAGACCTAAGTGTCTACACCTAGAGCTAGTCACTCTGAAGGGTCCTTCAGCCAATGAAGGGTAATAGGTCATTCCATTTCAGACTTCCTGTTTTAGATTAAAGACTCATTAAGGTGACCTGTTTCAGTGTAAAGTTTTCTATGCTAGGGTATCTCTAGGGTTAGGCTGGGTGATTCACACTCCTGGTTGTAAAATAGCTCATCTGTACTGGCAGTGCTGTTGTGTTTGAAGGACTAATCTGCTTCCTTAATGCTTTGGGGCTATCTCATCAGTATGAAGTAGCTGCTGCTGTCTCAGCTGTATCGATGCCCTGTGGGAGACAGTGCTGAAATAACTTTGTTCTAAGTTAAATTACCACTTTATTCCAGTTGTTGTTATCTCGCTCTAAAAAGGTCACCTCTTCAGATTTATCTAAGGGCTGTAGGTGAGTTAAGTGTTTCTGTGCAGCATCACGTAACATGGGTTTTGCAGAATTCCCTGCAAAGGAACTCAAAAAGACTGATCCTGCTGTCTAGGTACCAGAACTACAGTTCTGCCTTCAAAAGGAGCAGGATCCAGATGCATTAATGGTTGTGCTGTCATCACACTGGCAGGTATGCACTGGAATTGGATTGTGAGGTCTCAACAATGAAATGTAAAGGAGCAGCAGCCCAGGTGACCTGCTGGAGCGCTGCAGCTCACCCTTCTTCTCATATCTTGTGTCAGACCAAGACAAATGTCCTTGTGCTTCAGAGCAAAGCCCTTGAAGCAGCACTTCCATTAGGAAGCCTGCAATAAGACAGACAGTCTGGCAAAGCTTTGGTATCTAATCACTGAACAAAGTACTGATGTGTTATCCATGACCAGCAGTGGTGTTCACAGGCTTGGTTGCTGTAGTGATCGCATCGGATGAGTACTGCAGTCAAGACTGAGTCCTTCCAGCAGCAGAACTGGCTTTCAAGCAGCTTTAATCAATTGTTTACAAAATCCTCTACAGTTTCCTAAGCACTCAGCCCCTAAAAATAGGAATTGAGCTGTAGAAGGTCTCCAGCTTTGACTTTCTGCATAGAGGAGAGAAACAAAGTCCAAATTGGTGAATGAAAGAAAAGCACAAGCCAGCTCAATCAGATGGTCACTGGCATGGCTGATCCTTCCCTGCAGCTGCACAGGTGGGAGCTGGAGTGTTGCCTCTGCCCTGCCAGGCCCCAGAGATGCTATGTGAGAGCAGCCTCCACAAGTCACAGAACCACAGCTACTCTTCTTGAGCCAGGGCTTGGTGCAACTCCAGAAATCCTATGAAGTCAGGATGAACGCATTTTGTTCAGTCAGAACTTGGGGTCTGTGAACAATGGTCTTTCCCCAGCATCCCAGCAGTGTCTCAGGTGTGAGTGTCAGCTCTGGAACCACTCTGCAGCTCCTAAAAGGGGTATAAACCTTCCTGCTAGGCATCTTGGCAGTCAGTGCAACCCGTTGATTTAGATCACTTGCAGCAGTTATGTGCTGCTCTTGTGAGGACCCATGCTGCCTGTTGCTGGCCTTCTCCTTGGAAGAACAGGAACGTGCCTGTCAGTCTTCACACAGCTTGAATAAGCGTGGGAGATCTATCTCTTATGCTATAAACCCTGGAGTGAAACCAATGGAGAAAACAAATTGCCCCTCTGTTGTGCTTTCCCTGGTCTTTCTGCCTGGGTTATGCTCAAGTCAGAAACAACCAGATGGTTCACTAACATGGTTATTTGTTTTCCTTATTTCTCATAATGCTGGGGCTGTGTGGCAGGCACTAACCCCTTTCAGATATCTGAAGGAAACCTCTCACTTAGCCCGTGCCCGGATATCAAATTTGTCCCAAGTGTACAGCAAAACGCTTACAACATCATTTCTACAGCATCTCCAAGGTTTTCCAGGAGCCTTTCCCTGAAGCAGAGTCTGTTCTCTGTGTGTGTGCAGGAGTAGGACTGGAGGAGGTGAATCTGGCAGAGCACTAACCTGTTTCAGCAGCACTGTGAGTGCTCAGCTGTTCTGAGGTTTAAACAAACGCTTCAGATCTTATTCCAAAAAGGAAGTAAAAACAAGATTTCTTTACTGTGTGAAGGATTAATAACTAGTCTGTGTCCAAAAGCAAACGACACACCCAGCTACAGTGCTTTGTCCCTCGCTCAGAACTATTAAATATTAAAATATTAATATCTAATGGATCTATTAAAAACAGATCTATTAAAAATTGGAAGTGTTTGAGTTTACAGACTCAACCAGGTGAACCAGAATCATACACAAAGAGTTTCTACTCTTTGTCCAGAATGCAGGATGATGTGCATTTTGAAACTGTGTCTTGTCTGGTGGTTCCCATATACTAGATCATTTGGAATATTTAGTGTCTGAGCCTGGACCTCATATTCCATGGATTTGTCTTTTCTGCTAGTTTCTGACTTTTCTGCCTTCTTTAAAATTTGAGTCTGTCTGTATTTATCTTGGTCTCTTCTCACAAGTGCCAAGTGATAGGACAAGAGGAAATGGCCTCAAGTGGTGCCAACGGAAGCTTAGGTTGGATGCTAGGAAAAATGTCTTCACTGAAAGGGTCAACAAATCACCCAGGGAGAGAGTTGGATCATCATATTGAGAAGGAACTTCATGATGATGACAGAGCACTGGAATGAGCTGCCCAGGGGGGTTGTGGAGTCTCCTTCTCTGGAGAGGTTTAAAACCCACCTGGACATGTTCCTGTGCAACTTAGAATCACAGAATCATTTAGGTTGGAAAAGACCCTTGAGATCATAGAGTCCAACCATCAACCCTACTCTACAAGTTCACCCCTAAACCAGAACTCCCAACACCACATGTAAGCATCTTTGATGATCTTTTGATCACAGAACCCTTAATGTTCTGTGGTTCTGAGATTATGTTTAAAAGTTGTGTAGATCTGGAGCTTAGGAATGTGATTAGTGCTGAGCTTGGGACAGTTGGGTTAATTGTTGGACCTGATGATCTTGAAGGTTTTTTCCAACACAAACGAGTCTGTGATCACTCAACACATAGAAAGCCTGGAATACTGGTTCCCTGGGCAAGCTCACTGGCATTGAATTCATCCTCTTGGGTGCAGCTGCTGTACTGGGGTCTCTTCCACAGACTGGGACTAATATGAGGAATAGACAAACTGGAGAGGGGGTGAGGATATGCACATCAGCTCCTCCTGCCTGCATGTCTTGTCGGTCTGGTTTCCCTGGAGTAATTTAATGACTACTGGCCTTGAGTTGCAAGATGCCATGTCAGAGGTGTGGGTTGCTGCATACTAAATAGCATCTAAATAGACAGCATCATAGTTCTGCTTCCGAGCTACGCTCCTGCTTCCTGCCCTGTTGCTGTGCCTGTACTCAGCCTAGTACTGTCTGTTACAGGTGCCTGCAACACAGACTAGCGGTTTCATTCCAGCACAAAACATCTAAAGGACTGTGTCTCTCTGGGAAATACCTAAGACTCATGAAAAAATGCAGGTAAGAAGAGCACACTTGATCTCAGACTTTAAAAACCGTGTGAAATACCATGAATAAACAAAACTCTTGATCCACCAGCTGGGGAGATGGGTCTGCAGTCTGTGATTTAGTATGTGACAGGGAATGTAAGCAATGGTTACTGAAGTATGGAATTGGCAGCAGGAGGTGACATTCTCAAAACAGAAAGGTACTGCATAAATAAAACTCATCATTTTTGCTCTGAATATTTTGCTTACTTTAGTGTTGAACTCAAAGCTCATTAAATAATTGATGGGGAAATGCACTAGCTTGGAACCAGCCTGAAAACCTGGTGGTAAGTGAGGACAAGAGCTTCCCCTTTCCTTTGAGTTTTTATTTTGCTGGCTGGTGTGTGGTCACATCTGTTCTGATGAAATCTCCTGCTGGACAGCTGATGGGAGCATTTGCAGCATAATGCAGCCTTCACAGTATAATGATGGCCAGTGGCATTTTGTTAGCTTAGCCTGCCAGTTATTTGCATTGTGATGCTTGGCACAAGCAAACTGGATCCATCCCTGCATAACAGAGGCCATAATTCAGATGCTGGTTTTGGTCCCTTTCGTGGGCCAACCACCAATCCAGCTTTCACACGACAAAGCCCTTTATGAAGAGCGTTGGCTGAAAGAGGGCCAAGTTCATTCTGGTGTAATTCCATGACATCAGTAGATTTGCCATAGGGAAATTCTCACATTATTCCTACAACAGACCCATATAAAGGCTTTTTGGACAAGATTTACTCTGTCAAATTGATTTGTACTGTCAGACTCTGGTTGTGGGCCCCTCAGTTCAAGAAAGATACAGAACTGCTTGAGAAAGTCCAGTGCAGAGCCACAAGAGTGATGAAGGGAGTGGAGCATCTTCCTGTTGAGGAAAGGCTGAGGGAGCTGGGTCTCTTGAGCTTGGAAAAAAGGAGGCTGAGGGGTAACCCCATGGATGTTGTTAATATGTGAAGGGTGGGTGTCAGGAGGATGGAGCCAAGCTCTGCTCTCCAATGATAGGACAAGGGGCAATGGGTGTGAGCTGGAACATGGAGGCTTCATATCAATATAAGAAGGAACTTCTTCCCATTGAGGGTGACAGAGCACTGGAGGGGGCTGCCCACGGGGCGTTCTGAAGTCTCTTTCTCTGGAGATGTTTAAAACCTGCCTGGCCATGTTCCTGCGTGACTTGATCTAGGTGATCCTGCTGTGTCAGGGGGATTAGACTGGATGATCTTTCGAGGTCCCTTCCAATCCCTAATGTTCTGTGATTCTGTGACTGCATGCAAGGTTTGGTTTTTCTTACCCATTTGGATGGAAGGGTCTTTAGGAAAGGGCTGTTGTTTGGTTCAGTGCAACTCTTGCACAATGAAGCCTATCCCAGTCAAAACCACCAGTACACTTAGAGTTGCTAACAGCTAGATTTTATTGATTAATAATTTAATTCTATTGCTCCCTAAGCTCAGAAGACAGATAATCCCCCACAACATGTTGTTATGGAGGTTTGGTTTCCTAGTGTCTTACCTGACAGGTTGGTTTTGACCAACTCTAAGTCTATAGCTTCCAGTAGTTTGGAAAACTTGTGGTTCTGTTAGCTCCAAATCCCTGCTGTCCTCGTAGCTGTGAGAGAAACACAAGGCTTGTTTCTTCTGATTTGGAGTTTGTTTCTAATAGAGGAAAACAGAGCACAGGTTTGTGGGGTAGGTTTGTCTGCATTTTGACACTGAAAGCCTGTGATTGGCAATTCTTCCATCTGTTATTCAGCAATTCCTGCCAGGAAGAGAAGACAGGAGGGTTAGATGAGGACTGTGAGTAGAAATAACAAATATCAGCAACTGAAAATAGATTAAACCTGAATTTATTCCTTTAACTTTTAGTTGACTTCTTATAGAAAGTTTTCTTTGGTGTGGATCTCCAAAAAAAACCCCAAACCAATGCAAATACAGAGCCTTGTGTTTATGAATGGTGCAGGGGGGAGGTTTGTCTTGTGCAGAGGAGGGCAACGAAGCTGGTGAAGGGCCTGGAGAATAAATCTTATGAGGAGAGACTGAGAGAGTTGTTTAGTTTGAGGAAGAGGAGGCTAAGTGGAGACCTCATCACTCTCTACAACTATCTGAAAGGACAGTGTAGAGATTGTGCTGGTCTCTTCTTAAAGGTCATTAGCAACAGAACCAGATGGAAGGGCTTCAAGCTTCAACAGGCTAGGCTTAGAGTAGATATCAGGAAGAAATTCTCCATGGAGAGAGTGGTCAGTCCCTGGAATGGGCTGCCGAGGGTGGTGGTTGACTCCCCATCCCTGGCTGTGTTTAAAAGTCATGTAGATGTAGTGTTGGGGGATCTGGTTTAGGGGTGAACTTGTAGATTAGGGTTGGTGGTTGGACTCGATGATCCCAGGGGTCTTTTCCAACCTGAACGATTCTATGATAAACAGGGCTTAGGGGATAGGGTGAGATATGAATTACTAGTTATGTGTTATGGTCCTATGGTGCTTGTCAGTTAAGGAGCTGAAAAGAACTTCTCCTCCTTCACAGACAGAGAGGAAATGTCTCAGTATATATAATTTCTATAAAATCAGGATTAAATTGGTTTAATGACTTGTAGGACCACATAATTAACCAGTAATCACCATAAACAACCAGGATCAGAGTCTGTAATGCAACAGATAAATCACAACCTTAGACACATATAAAATGAATTTCTAAATACCTTTCTATAGCCTACCCCCAGAAGTGAGAAATCCCCCCACGGCTACAAGTGCACCCACCTCTCCTGGACATGGGGCTTCCCTGACATCTGGCAGACCAACATTTTACTGGACTATCTCCAGTATGTCTCTGCCTTTACTGAAGAGTCCAGTGCTGAACTGAAACGCGTCTCACCAGGACTGAGCAGAGGAGCAGGACCTCTGACCAGTCTTGACCTGCTGCTGATGCTTTGCCTGATGCACCCCAAGAGGCTGTTGGCTTCCTTAGAAGTGAGACAACTAAGAACAATTATAGTCACGTTTAAGAGTTCTGGGGGGTTGGACCACACAGTATGCAGTATTTTAATGCCAGTTAATGAGCATTAATAATGAGAGCCAGTGTTACTGATGCTCTCACATGTGATCTTTCCTGCCAAGTCTGCTGTGGGATGGAAATGAGAGAACAGATATGAGGACAAGAGGTAGTTTCTTATCTTGAATGGCATGTTCTAAAGATAGCCCAGTAACATCCTCAGCTTGGTGCCTTAGTGGTGGCTGAGCTATTTTCCAAGTGTGTGGTAGTAAGTACATGGTGTAACTTCATGTTTTAGAGTTGTGATGTCCTGTACAGTTTGTTGCTCGGTACAAACGCTCTGGTCCTTCTGTCTGTAAGAGCTGAAAGCAGAACTGGCCTTCATCTGCAGAATTATTTGGTAGTCTCAGCTCATGATGTGAAGGATAACCTTGCTGTACAAAGGAGGTGATAGACAAACATTTCTTGGGAGAGTTTGAATTCCAAAGCAAAAGGTCTGAAAATAGAAACCAAAGAAGCTACTGGATGAATTCTCAGTTGTTTCCCCATGGGCATTTCTAGGAAACTTTATCTCCAGAGCTGGTGAAAGGAGTGAACTGACTGATCCATCCCAGAACATCTCTTGTTCTTTCGAGCCCTTCATAAAAAGCACTGAGTGCAATAAAAGCAGCCTTTCCCTGAAGAGAATCAATCGGCCATCTAACTGCATCTCCTTTCCTAAACAGAGCTCAGACACTGCACAAGAAAGCACAAAGGACATCACAAACCAGCCTTCCCACAATGGAAGCTTCGTCCTAAGTCTCTATAATTAGAACGACTGTTGAATGGGAAACAGCCTGTACAGTTTGTGCAGCTTGGGAGACACCCCGCTCTGAGGAGAGATGAACTTATCCCCTACAGATTCATTTTGTGTGGTGGACACCAGTGGGACTTCTGTGAAGAATTCCTAGAGTATTTGGGTAGACAACACTGTGATTGTTTGCTCTGCCTGTAACACAGACTGCAAGGCTGACCTGTGAATTTTCAGACCTAGGCAGCTCCTGGTAGAGCAAGACCTGCTTATATAGAGACATTATATATTTATAATACATATATTAAAAATTATTATTTATGCTTGATTAAATAATACAAAGAAAGACTGAGGGAACTCTGGGTCTCTTGAGCTTGGAAAAAGGAGACTGAGGGGAGACTTCATGTTGATAAATATGGAAAGGGCAAATGTCAGGAGGATGGAGTCAGACTCTTCTCGGTGTCATCTAATGACAGGACAAGGGGTGTGAGCTGGAACGTAGGAGGTTCCACATCAATATGAAAAGGAATTTCTTCCCAGTGAGGGTGACAGAGCACTGGAATCAGCTGCCCAGGGAGCAGCTGATTCTCCTTCTCTGGAGACAGTTAAAACCCTCCTGAAGATGTTCCTTGTGCAACTGGATCCAGGTGATCCTGCTGTGGCAGGGGGATTGGACTAGATGATCTTTCGAGCTCCCTTCCAATCTCTAATGTTCTGTGATACTTTATGAGTATTATTGATAATTAATAAATAAAATGTAAATAATGGTAGTATTATTACCCAAAAGAAACCTGTAATCCAGTTGCTTTGCAGTTTTTTTAATTGATACCACTAGTTGAATTCTATTCTGCACTGTGGCAATATTGTAGCCCAGGACAGTTAAAGATTTCTTTGCTAAGAATAATACTGGGCTACTGAAGAGGGAAGTTGTGGCAAACTTGACTGAAAACACCTTTCATTTTAATTTAGTACTCTGGTTACTAAGCAGCAGACAAAAACGGTGCTCAGTTTTCTAGAACAAAAGATTTTTATGAAGTGTTTTTCTGAGAGATGTTTTCTTTGTGAGACCCGACCTGGAGTACTGGGTGCAGTTCTGGAGTCCCCAACATCAGAAGGACATAGAGCTCCTGGGAGGTGTCCAGAGTAGAGCAACTCAAATGATCAGAGGGCTGCAGCACCTCGTCTATAAGGACAGGCTGAGCAAGTTGAGGTTGTTCAGCCTGGAGAAGAGAACACTCCCAGGTGACCTTAGAGCAGCTCTCCAATCTCTGAAGGGGGCTACGAGAAAGCTGAGGAAGGGCTTTTAACATGGGTGGTAGCGAGAGGACAAAGGGAAAGGGCTCCAGACTTGAAGAGGAGAGATTGAGGTTGGACATGAGGAACAAATTCTTTCTTGTGAGGATGATAAGATGCTGGAACAGGTTGCCCAAGGGAGTTGTGGCTGCTCTATCTCTGTGTTGAAGGCCAGGTTGGCTGGGGCCCTGAGTAGCCTGATCTAGTGAAGGTGTCCCTGCCTGTGCAGGAAGGTTGAAACTAGATGATCTTTAAGGTCCCTTCCAACCCTGGCCATTCTACGATTCTACTCTATATCCACTAGTGACTTTACTCAAGCACAAAACCTGTTTAGCTACACAAGGTATCGGAATTGAAACACGCAGGGCAGGCATAGTTCAAACTTAGTCTGTCAGTGATGCCTTTCCTGCAAAGGCTGTACTAGCTCCTGCAACTTCTACAGCAATGGCAGAGATTGCTCTACATAATGGCACCTGTTTCATGACTTCTTTTACTTCTCTGCAGACCTTGTATCTGCTGTATCTCTTGATAGATCTTGGTACCATTTGCTTCCCTTCAAAAGAGGAAATTCTCTCCCCAGGGTCTAGTAACCTCTTATTTGCAACTAAATTAGAAAGTTGGGATAACAAAGGAGGTTAGGACAAAGCTTTTACAAGAAAGTTAAATGTATTCAACATTTCATTTCCTTAGACTTCCCTTTCCAGTTTTTCTTGAGTTCTTTGACTTGTCTTCTTGCAATGGCAATACAAATCCTACAGATCTTTCAAAGTCGAAACACCAGGGCAATTGTCATTAGGACTTTATTATTATACATCAGCGAGGACATAAGATTCATAGACAAGTGTCATTGCTTGTGTCATTGCTGTTGGTTTGCTGTCTCTCCCATCATGATCCAATTCTGGAAGCAGCTTCATACCTCCTTGAGAGATTCCATGGCATGAGTTTTGCCTCATAATATCTACAGTAATATAATCATCTCAGTCTACCTAGGTCAGCAAAACTCCAGCTGAAAAAGCAAAACCACTATGTGGTAAATAATAATAATAAAAAAGAGATGATTAATACTGCATTTCTGAAGCAGTCTATTTGCTGTACAAGGCTAAACAGGTTACAAGTCAAAACCAAAAGTCATCTGCTCCGCTGCTCCTTGTACTTGCTCTCTCTCTGCTCTTTAGCCGGAGCATGTCCATGACACTGCGCGCGTATATGTCTCGCAAGTTAACGTTGATGTTTGAATCGCTGGATGAGTTCTTTGTGAGTTTCTTCAAAGCTTCACGCTGCCGAAGAGCAGCTTCTTTTATCTTAAGTGTAAAATAACAGGCAGAAAAGCGGTCATTTATTATAGCTATCGGCAAAGCCAAGACCAGTATCCCAGATAGAATGCACATAAAGGCCACCACCTTCCCGATGGTAGTGTCTGGTCTAATGTCACCGTAACCAACAGTTGTCATGGAAGTTGTTGCCCACCACCAAGCACCAGGTACGCTTGTGAAAGTTGTGCCTGGCACACCTTGCTCAACAAAGTACTCCACAGTGGAAAATATAGAGATTCCTACAGAGAGGAAAAGCAGTAGAAGGCCAACCTCCTCGTAGCACTGGGCAATAGTCATCCCAAGAGACCGCAAGCCTGAAAGACAAGAAAGGCCATTCAGTAGTTCAAGTCATGTAGCTGTTGTCATAACTCTGCAAAACCATTTAGAAGGAACTTCTTCCCAGTGAGGGTGACAGAGCACTGGAATGGGCTGCCCAGGGAGGTTGAGGAGTCTCCTTCTCTGGTGACATTTAAAACCCCCCTGGACATGTTCCTGTGAGACTTGATCTAGGTGATCCTGCTGTGATAGGAGGATTGGACTGGATGATCTTTCGAGGTCCTTTCCAATCCCTAATGTTCTATGAGTCTTACTTAAAAGCTGACACCCTGAAGTTTTTCTCTTACTGCTGGTAAGCATGCCCTAAGAAGAAGGGGTGCTGCGCTCCACACTGCTGGACAAATGATTTGGAGCAGTAAGACTTACAAGTGCTAGACTGAGCTCCTGATATAATCTCCATTTCCTTAATAGACAGAACAGACACTTCCCTCATTACTTATTGTTAGAACCAGGCTCATACATAACTTAGAAAAACTAACCAACCTTGATGTAGTAATTTGCTATAGGTTTAGTAGGGTTAGTGGTTGGACTTGATGATCTTGTGGGTCTTTTCCAACCTGGATGATTCTATGATTCTAAAACCACACCTGCTCCCTACTTTGAGTCTCAATGTGCCGTTATCATAATTTTCTCTTGCACCAAGCACCCCTCAATTGCCAAGTATGTGTTGGCAGCTGGGTGCTTAAAGCCAGTCGGTTTCACTCAGTAACTTTTTCTTTGCTAAAGGCTGTTGGTGGTCCTTTTGCCGTTCTCACTGCCTCTTTCCCCTCAGTTTCTTCATCTGTAGACAACAAAACAAACACAGTATTGCAGCACCAGCACTTGTGTCACAATCAGAGACAGCAAAGCCTCCCCGTGCAAGTGTGGCATTTGGTAGTGTCCCCACAGACTGCACCAGCCCTACTCTCCATGAGCTGTGTAAAGAGTTCATGTGCAGCTGTCTGCTCTCTATAACCCCTCCACTCCTTCTAGAGCTGTTGCCTCCAGGCTAGTCTGCCCAGCAAAGCGATCAGGAAAGCAAATCCAATACCACTGCAAGGGATAAACATTGCACAGACAAAGTGGGAAGACCACAGGGTAACAGCTCAGCTAGGAGACATGGGAGCCTGAAATGCTTTGAAGAACAAGTGATTTTGGGTTGGTTTTTCATAATGTTCTTTAAGAAAGGAGAAAACCCACAATGCTGGCAAATGATCCTTCACGGAAAACACTTATAACTAACCCTGTGTTTGCAAAGCAGCTTATTTGAGCTCTGCCTCTCTTGCAGACTTCACATGTTCACTGTCATAGTAATTCCACTGGCTGATCTTCCTTCAATCTCAGACTGAAAGACTATTTTTTCTTGGTTTTGGCTCTTTTGCCCTTCATGTCAGGCAGGTCAGAAAGTTTTAGGTTATATACAGTGAACATGGGAAGCTTGCACTGCAGTCTGTGGGGAATGTTCATGTTTTCAGTGTTTTTCCTTCTACTAACTCCAGTTAAGGACTTGCCCATATGCAGGTTCTATATTACTGTAACTATGGTCTCACCAGTTGGTTAGACTGGTTTTTATACTGATAGACTTTAAATCTACAACACAAGGGGAATAGGATATAGCAGTGTAACCTCTCCTCTGTTAATATGACACTTCCCATTCTCAAAATACACTACAAGGAGTAGTGCAAAAGCTATGTGAACTAATTGCAAGGGTCTAGATCAAACTCTCATCCTCCAAAGATGAGGTCCTATCCTCCACTGCTCTATAAGACCCTTCTGCTGAACAAAGTTGAATAAGTCCTTTCAGGTGTCCTTGGAACAAGGGGCTCCAATTTAACATGACCTCTGTCACACTTGGTTTTTAATCACAAAGGAGCATGATAATGGAGCCAGGCTCTGCTCAGTGCACCCAGTGATAGGACAAGGGGCAATGCATATGAGCTGGAACAGAGGAGGTTTCATACTAACATAAGAAGGAACTTCTTCCCAATGAGGGTGACAGAGCACTGGAAGGGGTTGCTCAGGGAGGTTGTGGAATCTCCATCTCTGGAATGTTTAAAACCTGCCTGGAGATGTTTCTGTGTGACTTGATCTAGGGGATCCTGCTGTGGCAGGGGGATTGGACTGGATGATCTTTTGAGGTCCCTTCCAAACCCTAATGTTCTGTGTGTTGTGAAAAGCAAAATTGGCCCTTTATGATGGATTCTTAAATTACGATGGCTAAAAAAGAGGGCGACTGCTGCACCAACCAGTTCAAAATAAGGAGTCCTAGTACAGTGACTGCTGACTCTTTGAGTCATGTTGATGACACCTTCAGTAAAACATTTTTCCTACGGTTAATTATTCTGACAAAAAGTCGGATATTTTATTATTCTGTGATTTTATTCTATTCCATTAACCATTCTATGAGTTTATGGTTATTATTCCTAGTTCTATTATCTTCATCTCACAAAAACAGATGTGTTTTTTATCTGAAGTGAAGAGACATGTTTAGGCAAAGTTTTGAATCTGACAAGTCGCTAGATGCCACAGCTCATTCTAATTTGGAATCAGTTGGTGTATTCAAAAGAATAATGTGTTTTGATTATTTTATAACTTGTAAATTAAAATGTCTCTGCACCCTGTCACACAGCCAACCTAAGTATGTTCCAGCACTGATACCTCAGAAAGTCTCATTACTACTCATGAGAACTTGCCGAGGGCTGTAACTGCTGTGCTGGAAGGTGCTGTAACAGTTGACACAGGGCAAGTGAGCAGCCCTGGGGCCAGCAGGAGGAAGGGGAGGTGTTCCTGCTGTACAGGATAAGTTCCACTTCTCGGCTGACCAAAGAGACTTTGTAATACAAGCTGACAACCTGAGCTTCAGTCTACACATAGCATTGAAACCATTGCAAAGTTATGGCACTAAAAGTGCTGAACTTGCCCTTTCTTATGTCTCCAGAGGCATCTCCTCATGACAAACACTAGAGTCTTCTCTCAGACATATGCCCGTAGTCATCACAAGTAAGATGCTCATATCCTACTTCTCCTCATGGGGTTGATGTGTGAGTGCAGCCCAGAAGAGGGCCAGCAAGGCTTCACACACACTGTGACCTCAGGAGGGTATCAGCAGCTAAGGAGCATCACAGAATGGGAGAAATGCAGGTTCAGTTCTCACCAGTTCTTGAAGCCACTCAAATCCATAAATCTGATATCTCAGAAGAGTGGTCTCACCCTCCAGCTATACGTTTTCTGGACTACTAATGTCTCAGTTATTCCTTGAAGAAGGATAGCACTTTGCACAGACCATTACACAGGTCAGACTAGCCCGGGTGTTTTCAGACATCACATTGCTCCTATTAGCTGGGTCCAGCTTTCAAAGGGGCAGAAACAGTTCTTCCATTTCTTTGTCTGCTCATTCCCCATGAAGAAGTTTGAGCACTTTAAAGTGAGTAAAAGAATTGATATGCTTTTTCCTAACCTATTTCTGCCCCTGTCAGCAGAGCCAGGCTGTGGTTGTGATTGCAGCTTGGCTATGAGTCTGCACAGCACTACAGATGTTCTCCTGGTGATCAAGAACACCCTGACTTGGTGAAGAAGGAGGAGCTGCTGCTCACAGTCACAAACTTTGTCTTCTGATCTCACACCACACAAGGGAGCAGTTCATGAAACTGGTCTGAGAGTGCAGGAGTCAGGTAAAAGTCTTGCTGGGAGGTGGCTTTAAGCTGCCAGATCCAAGGCAAGAAAACAGAAAAGCTGCAAGAGCCACCCCTAAACAGAGATTTATCAGGAGTGAGTAGGTTTGTGCCAGGAGTATGGTGTGTGGGTATGGTACTTACAGGGTTCATTTCTTGTTGGCAGCTGTGGTTAAGGAAGTGTTTGGAATCTCATGCCATGTACAGAAACAAGATATGCTAGTGTATGCTTCTATCTGGATTTACTAGAGTTATATCTCATCTTAGTCACAGCATCTCCTCTAACAGAAGATCAAAACAGTGACTTTCGACATTTAAAACTGATTTAGTGCCTTGAGCCTAAGTGGGTACCAAGTGAACAAGGCAAGCACAGCGACAATCACACTTCCTCTGGATGGCTTAAATAGATGTGATCTCATTTCTCACATCAGTTGAAACTGGTACTTGGATTCCAGTAGAAAGATGATAGCTCACGTCTGGGCTTGGAGACTGGGTTTTTGGATAATTAACTCACTTCTAGCTAACAGGGAATTACTGAACTCGACACTAATGGCACTTGGTATTGTGATATGAACTGGTAATCATTTAATGAATTTCAGAATAAATAGTCACAAAAGTTTAGGCCATCCTTAAGAGTTAATATAACTCATGTTACCAGTTATAATACGATCATCTGCTTTCACGCTGATGAAGCCACAGCAAAGAGTTTCAAACATGCGTATCTTGGCACTAAATAACTGGGTGGTGATCCTGCTGTGGCAGGGGGATGGGACTAGATGATCTTTTGAGGTCCCTTCCAATCCCTAATGTTCTGTGATTCTGTGACCACTGTTGTGTTACTCAGTGCAGAAGTGCACTGATGAGTTTAAATCTTCTTCTTATGTTCAAATTATAATCAGAGAGGAATGGTTTCCCATCATAGCTGCCATCAAAAGTGGGTAGCAGCTTGTCTTGGGGAAAAAAACCCTTCTCCAAATCCTGTAAAAACTATAATGAAGCCAAATAAACTAATCAACAGGCTGAATCACCACCAGCTTTCCTTCAACTGCTTTCTAAGGTATAGTTATGCATCAGTACAGCCACACTCTAAGGCAGGCAAGGAAGATTAAGATACTTCCCAAGCCAGTGTAATTCTGCTCAGTAGCATTAAAGCTACTCCCTGCCGTTGGCAGACAGGTTCACTACTCTTCAGGGGGAACACAGATAGAGTCTGCTGCTTCGAGCACACTGATCCCTGCTGAATTACAGCTGGTTCACAGAGAGGGTGGAGACGTCTCACCAAGAACTGGAGTGGCATCAACCTATTGCTGCTTCCCCGCAGGAAATCCTGGAAGGGTGTGTGGAATGCCGTGTAAGAACAGCCATCACCATATTCAGAACTGGCTTGTATTGCAGGACTGTTTTACTAGCAGGATCCAATTTTTCAAAGCCCAGAGAGTTGGCTGAACATTTATCCTGTCTATTTCAGCACCGTTCTCAGCAGTGATTCAAGCAGGAACAAGTAATTCTGGAAATGCCACGCACTGCACAACATCATAGAATGGAGACTGTGTGGGGTGAGTAGAGCTTTTATCTTTACACCTGGCATGCTCCTGCCATGAAATAATAAAAGAAATAGGGTAAATGCAAAGGGAAATTCAACAGCTTCCAATAATTTCCAGCATCCTCTGATAAATTTCCACTGGAAAAAGTTACCACCGACGCCTTCCTTCACTAGTCGAGGTGAACAAAACTGTTCTCAGAAGTGCATTTCACCTTCCACCGTAACCCTGCTTGCTGTTCATGTACCTGTCTGCAGAGCTGCCAGGACACAAAGGGCCCCATGCCAAGGAGTGAGCGCTGACTGAACCTGAAACTGCTGCTCCGGGCAGGACCGAGGTCAGCTCCACACTCCACAGACACCTACGTGCTCAGCAGAGTCTGAGAC
>JAOXOE010027145.1:0-19255 GCA_028565055.1 Phoeniculus purpureus
CTCTGGCAGGGGGATTGGACTAGATGATCTTTCGAGGTCCCTTCCAATCCCTAATGTGCTGTGATTCTGTGATACTCTGCACTTGTGAGACCCCACCTGGAGAGTCCTGTGTTCAGTTCTAGAGTCTCAATACAAGAAGGACACACACCTCCTGGAATGTGTCCAGAGGAGAGCAACTCAAATGATCAGAGGGCTGGAGCACCTGTCCTGTGAAGACACGTTGAGGAAGTTGGGGTTGTTCAACCTGGAGAAGAGGCCCCTAGGTGACCTTTGAGCAGCTTTCCAAGCTTTTCAATCTCTGAAGGGGGCTACAAGGAAGTTGGGGTAGGGCTTTTTGCACGAGTGTGTTGGACATGAGGAACAAAATCTTTGCTGTGAGGGTGGAAATTGTGGGTGCCCCATCCCTCAAGGTCAAGGTTGGATGGGGCCCTGAGTGACCTGATCTAATGAAGGTGTCCCTGCAAGGGGTTGGATTCAGATGATCTTTAAGGTCCCTTCCAATCCTAACCATTTTCTTCTATGATTCTATTGTCAAATGACCTTTTTTCCTTTTTGACAATATCTGAGGAAGTTCTGTCTTTTTGCCACTTAGTCATCCATTTGTTTAAAAAACCCATCTCCAAAAGCCCAGTTCCCAAAGATCAGAACAAGCTGAATCTTGGCTATCAGACATGTCAAATATAGAATCATCTGAGGAATAAAGAAAAAAGGAAAAAGATTTAAAAACTAGAGATACAGATACAATAGATTCACACACTGAACAGAGGCAGATCTTCCCTAAATTTCAGGTTACACATCGAGAGGTTCACCGCCTCTGTGCCAGGCACAGAGAAGGCTGAAAAAGACTGAGAGATCACCCAATCTCACTCTCTTCCCAACACAGGACAAAACTGCAGCGCTACACAGTTTGTCCAGTCTGTTCTCAAAACCCTTCTACTCTGAAGATTCCACAGCCTCCCTAAGGAGGATAATCCATTCACAGAATCACAGAAAGGTTAGAGTTGGAAGGCACCATCGAGTTTCAACCCCCCTATGTAGGCAGGGACAGCTTCACTAGATCAGGTTACTCAGGGCCCCAGCCAACCTGGTGTTGAACACTTCCAGGGATGGAGCTTCACATCTTCTCTGAGCGATCTAATTCACACTAAAGAATTTCTTCCTCATCTCCAACCAATGCTTTAACTTGTCTTATTATGGTGTTCCTAATTGCTAACCCACATTTCCCCTGTTGCAATTATTGCCTTGCCTTAACCACAGCAAACTGACAAAACTCTGCTCCTCAGTGGATCAACTCTAACATACATGAAAACTGCTACTGTGAGTCTCCATCAGTGTCATTTTCTCCAGACCAAAGCCATCTAAACTGATTCAAACAGGCCATTTTTGGTAGAACTTCATTATTCCTTGTTTTCCTTTTGATATACCTTCATCTTTTTTTAAATATTCTGGGCTGCATCAGCAGAAGTGTGGCCAGCAGATCAAGAGTGGGAATTCTGCTCCTCTGTTCTGCCATGCTGAGAACTCATCTGGAGTTCTGCATCCAGCTCTGGAGTCTTCAACTCAGGAAGGATGTGGAGCTGTTGCAGCAGGTCCAGAGGAGGCCATGAAAACGTTCAGAGGGCTGGAGCACCTCTCCTATGAGGACAGGCTGACAGAGTTGGCGTTGTTCAGCCTGGACAGGAGAAGACTTCAGGGGACCTCACAGCAACCTTCCCATCCCTGAAGGGGGCCTCTCAGAAGGCTGGGGAAGACCGTTCACAAGGGCAGGGAATGATAGGATATGGGATCATGGTTTGAAGCTGGAAAAGGGCAGATTGAAGCTGGACATGAGGAAAAAGCTCTTGAATCTGAGGGTGGGGGATCCCAGGAACAGGCTGCCTAGAGAGGTGGTGGAGGCCCTGGAGACCTTCCAGGTCAGGCTGAATGGGGCTCTGGGCAATCTGTTCAAGTACCTGCTTTTTGTAAGGGGGGTTGGGCTGGATGGCCTTTGGAGGTGCCTTCCAACTCAATACATTCCATGATTCTGTGCTTGCCAGAGGTAAAAAATGCTGCAGCCCAGGACTGATCAGCAGAATTACTTAGTACTATTTATCCAAAATACTTCCGTTGGCGTAACTTATTTTTCTCTCCCATCAGTGCACTACTGGTACTTCATACTCAGTATGCAGGCTATTTCAAAGAACTCCCAAATCACTTTCTGTTCTGTTGATGGGGCTGTCATCTCAGTCAAGTGAAACACAACCTTAAAATCAGCTCTTACTTTGCATCAAGCACGAGAGTAAAACCTTCTGCACTGAAACCTCCTGCACTCAAACTTCACCCATCTGAAAACCAGACAGAGTACGAGCCTTATCTTTTCTGTTACAGTCACAGGCATCACCAAGTCTCAAAACTACATGGATTCAAAAAGCTGCCAAGTAATTTCATTTGTGACTTCACACAATACAGTATTTGCCTTCATCTCAACAAGGGCAAGTGTAGTGTCTTGCATGTGGGCAAGAACAACCCCAGGTACCATTATAGGGTGGGGACTGACCTTCCGGAGAAAGGGACCTGGGGGTCCTGGTGATCAGCAGGATGACCATGAGCCAGCAATGTGCCCTTGTGCCATCCTGGGGTGGATTAGAAGCAGGGTGGTTAGTAGATTGAAAGAGGTTCTCCTCCCACTCTATTCTACCTTGGTGACACCGCATCTGGAATATTGTGGCCAATTCTAAGGCCCCTCAGTTCCAGAAGGACACAGAACTGCAGGAGACAGTCCAACGCAGTGCCACAAAGATGCTGAAGGGAGCGGAACATCTCCCTGATGAGGAAAGGCTGAGTGAGCTGAGTCTCTTTAGCTTGGAAAAAAGGAGACTGAAGGGCTACCTCATTAATATTTATAAATATGGAAAGGGCAGGTGTCAGAAGGATGGAGCCAGGCTCTTCTCAGTGGTATCAAATGATAAGACAAGGGGCAACGGATTTAAGCTGGAACACAGGAAGTTCCACATCAATATGAGAAGGAACGTCTTCACAGTGAGGATGACAGAGCACAGGAATGGGCTGCCTAGGGAGTTTGTGTAATCTCCTTCTGTGGAGATGTTTAAAACCTGCCTGGACATGTATCTGTGTGATTTGATTTAGGTGATCCTGCTCTGGCAGGGGGATTGGACTAGATGATCTTTTGAGGTCCCTTCCAATCCCTCATGTTCTGTGATCTTTGTCTTAAAATGAGTTCAAGAGAACTGCAGAGTGGGTTACTTGCCTCTTTGAGAATAGACCAAAAACATTACTGTTTTTTTTGAGGTGCTGATATAGAGAACAGCAAAAGGCCCTCTTCGTTTTGCTGTGACAGGGAGCAGGGAAAAGATTGTATCCCCATATGATCAGGAAGGAAAAAGGATTCACCAGATACTTTTCAGTTAATTTTTCCATAAATTTTGTCACAATACATTTGTATACTCAGACAGTCCTCTTTTCACAAGCATTAGCGGAAATCAGACATGGCAATGGAATTAAAAATAAGATGACACAGATTGATGTAATCTAAGATACAATGCCTACTCTGATGCTTAAAAGTACTGCCCAGTTCTGCAGGAGGCGAAGTGCATGTGCGTATACCCACCCACACATCTGAACAAGGCTGTATATCAAGCTGTTCTTTACTTACCATGCCTGAACAGCTATAACCACGTATTACTGCCATGCAGCTAATTCCAGCATTCTTTCTACTTCTTGTTATTTCTGGAACTCCTTCCTTTTATTGCATTTGTATGACCTTGTAGGTATTTCATCAGTTAATTCAGCTTAACCCTTGACATTTTGTCACTTTTCAGGTGCTCAGTTCTATTGCCCTTATGCAAACCAGCGAAGATTCAAAGAGTAGAACATGGCCTAACCGCCTCTTATTAGTGTAACTAAACAGTCATCTCCACATCTTTTTCTGGCCATTCTTATTGCCACCAGATATATTAAATATGCTTCCCTAAGTACTTATTTCTGATTAGCCATGTCACTAACGCTTTACATCATTTCCTCCCTGTCTTGTTTAGAAGCTCCTAACTCAGTCTTCTCACTCCAGTCAGAAATGAGGTTTCTGACTTCTCGCTTCTATTGCACTGTAGTTTCCTCCCAATCTTTTTTGAAGCTTTGCTTGCTTCAGCATCATTGACAGTCAGGGAAAGAAATCATCTGGAAGACTTGATGCATCCAGGGCAATGAAGAAGGCAACTGGAAAGTATCAGTAAAATTCCTTTTCCTTCCTGATTGTTAAGGGGATACAGTCTTTTCCCTGCTGCCTGTCACAGCAAAGCTAAGAGGGCCTTCTGCTCTTTTCCTCATGACCACCCATCCTTCCCTGCTCCCCACCCCAACCCCCTAAAATACAGCAACATTTTGGGTCTATTCTCAAAGAAGCAAGTAACCCACTCTGCAGTTCTCTCACTTCTAAGACAGAGATTTTAAGACAGAGATTAAAGTGAATACTGTACCATTCAAAGTAATTCACTACAGCAAAACTTGTTTCATTTGGGTAGGTTTTCTTCATTATTTTTGTCAGATTCTGACAAATTCTCTGCCGTCTACACTGCAAGCCTAAGGGCTTTCTTTTATATGGGTGGCTGACACATGGTTATCAAAGGAGCACATGCAGGCACAAGCACTGAGATAATTTCAAAGACACTCATAATTGTCCTGACATGCCCCCTATGCTGACAAATTGTCTCAGTGACACAGCACTTCTAGTGCAAGTCCAAGGAATTAACAGGAATTACAACCAGTTTTGTGCTACGCAAGCACCTACCACAGAAATCACACAAAGATTTGAAATCTGAGATCTCTATCAGCAGGGTTTATTAATCACTTTCTGTCTTCTTTGTCTTTTTTACCACTACAAAGAATTCCCATATAGAACCACAGAACCACCAAGGCTGGAAAAGCCCTTCAAGATCATCAAGTCCAAATGTCCATCCTACAACCCCGAACCACCAAATCATCTCCTGAAACACTCTGGAGGCCTGTTTTTTTTTTTAACACCTCCAGGGACGGTGCCTCCATCTCCTCCCTGGGCAGCCCATTCCAAGGCCTCCCCACTCTTTCTAGGAAGAAGTTTTTCCTAACATTCAATCTGAACTCCCCTGGCACTACCTGACCCCATTTCATCTTGTCCTGTCACTAGTCACTAGTGAGAAGAGGTCAACACCTATCTGGCTCCAACCTCCTTTCAGGTAGTTGTAGAGAGCCCTGAGGTCTCCTGTCAGCCTCCTGTTCTCCAGGCTGAACAGCTATTAAATCCTCAGGCGACAAATATTCTACCTTGAACTAAAGCCCTTTTCCACATTTGAAGCTATTAATCAACTCTAATCAATAGCTGATTATAAGAAATATAACTATCATTTCCCTTTACATAGTGTTCATGATATTACAGAACAATACCAACCAATTAATAAAGACTGCAGCGTGATCTGACACAACCAACTAAATAGCCACAAATTATTAAATTACATTACATTAATTGGGGAGTAATTCTTGTAACCTGATTTTTGTTTTAAAGATATTATATATGAACTAGATTGACAAATGGATATAACACTAAAAAGCTTAAATTTTAGGCTCAAGTTGCACCACTAATCAGTCCTTGGTCTCTTTTACAAGGGATAAGAGAAGTTAATTGCTTGGAGCAAGCAGGCTAACCAGCACACTGAACAGGAATGTGCCCAACCCATTACACAGGAAATGCTCAGGACATAAGACTGCTTAGTTCAAATCCTTTTAGGGCTCAGACACATTTCCTTGAGGATCTGGGCAACTCCTCACTATAGCTGGGTTCCAAACCTCACCATGACTTCACCACACTGTTCCTCTGGGAGCTTAATCCTACTGAAGAGTTTGACAAGCTTAGCTGACTCCACTTCTAAGGACAAGCAGGCAGACCAGTGCTTCAGCTGTATGTCCGGGCAGGAACGAAGCAAAATATCAGCACTCAGATAGCCTATCTTCAGAGTAAAGCACTTCTCTGAAAACAGAACTTCAAGCTGTTCAAGTGACTCACACGTGAAAGCTCACATCCACGCCTCAGGTTTGGTGCTGAACACAACTCCAGCGGCAAACATTCAGGTCCTCAAGCTCTTTTTAGCTCCCATGCATACTCTCAGACAGCAAAATCACACCTGAACCAACCAGGCTTTCACCTGAGGGATAGGGAGTGAAAACAAAAGGCCACATATAGACAGAAAGCCCTTCTACACAACACTCATCTCAGCAGTAATAAGGCAGCAATGACCTCACAGCTACCACAAGCAGAGGGCTGCAGGTACTGCTGGCACAGAGGAGCTTGGGTCGGCATAGCTGAACACACGTAAGTGTCGCTGACATTAATACAACGACTACTGTCTATCAACAGGGTTGAAGAAGCTCTGAATGAGATCTTTCCAAGCCTCTGCACTCTGGGAATAAGATTCACCCCCACCTGACCTCACTAACCTGCAATTGTGCATTTTGCCTAAGGTAACTATCTGGATTCCTTTCATGATCAAGGCGACAGACATCTTTACCCTGTCCTGTGACAGTATTACAAGTCTGAAGTGGGAAGAGTCTTACTTCTTTAGAAAATACACTCCTGAGACAGACACAGATTCTCCCTTGCAGCATTCTCTTAAATGGGAACCAAGACTAAGGTGCATCACTATAAAAGTGCTTACCATTCCCAGGAACAATCGGGCATAACATGTTTTGGTCACCTCAATATAAGAAGGACACTGAGGTGCTGGAGCAGGTCCAGAGAAGAGCAATGAAGCTGGTTAAACAGAGAACACGTCTGATGAGGAGAGGCTGAGATAACTGGAGCTGTTTAGTTTGGAGAAAAGGAGGCTGAGGGGAGACCTTATTGCTCTTTACAACTACCTGAAAGGAGGATGTAGAGAGGTGGGGATTGGTCTCTTTTCCCAAGTCACTAGTGATAGGACAAGAGGAAGTGACCTCAAGTTGTTCCAGGGGTGGGTTAGATTGGACATCAGAAAAAATGTCTTCCCTGGCAGAGTAGTCAGGGGTTGGAACAGGATGCCCAGAGAGGGGCGGAGTCACCATCCCTCGAGGGGTTCAAAAAACAAGTAGATGTGGCCCTGGGGAACAGGGTTTATTGGGCAGGGTTGATGGTTGGACTGGATGATCTTGGACGTCTCTCCCAACCTTAATGACTATCATTCTATAAGAACTAATACTACCTTACAAAGTACATCCTATTTCCTGAAAGGAAGCAACCCTAAAGTACCAAGAAGTCAACATACTGACATACGTGACAAAGGACTGAGTGTCACGGAATGAAGTTAGAATCACCACTCATCTCTCTCAGCCCTGCACGAAGCCAAGATCTTTTTTTCCTTTGATTTTCTAAGGGGGAAAAAAATGATGACAGAAATAAGCATGTCACCAACTCTGAAATCTTAGTTTCACTGGGTATGAAAGGACCACCTTCTTGCAGTATTTTTTTTGTCAACATTTGTTCATTCCTTCTGGCATGGACAAGAGCACTGACATCAGAGAAGAGGACTTACACATCTCCTCTGAGCAAAACCAGACTTAACTGCTTGCAACATTGAGAACCAATTCCTGGTATCCAAGATCTGTATCACAGCAACTCTGGTGTTAGCCTGGCTGAGGGACTTTTAATGTCTTAATTGCATGGGTTCAGTCAGTCACTATATCCAGCTAAATGACACATCATAGAGGTTTTCAAACACATCATAGAGGTTTTCCCCTATAGAATTTTCTGGAAAGCCTCTTCTCTTTTTCTTCTTGAGAAATCTTTGGGTTTGGAGCCAACTCTCTTTCATCACAGCATTTGAGATGCATTTGCCTCAGTCTGTGTTTTCACTCAGCTATAATGTGTTTTGAACTGATTTTAATTCTGTTTGCCAGATCATCAATCCATTTTCCCCCCACACTGTTGTTTATCAGTCTTGGCTTCCACCTTTTAAAGCAAAGGGAGATCATCACTCATCTCAGGGTGAACACAACATTTAAATTTGCCTCTACAAAAGCCCCAGCAGCCTTTGCCTGACACACCAATATGCAATTGTTGTTGAGCTGAGGGTCATATATTTTCAGAACCCAAAGAGAAAAATGCAGTATTTCTTTGGGGGTGCTGATTTAGTGGCCTCCTCAGTCCTGAACCCTTTATGGAGACACCAACAATCACAACACTTAGGAAGGGTATTGTTAAAACACCTGAAGCTATAGTATATTGAGAGAAGATGTTTCTATACAGTTGTTGTGTCTCCAAGGATTTCAAAGAACTTCAGTGTCTTCTATAATTGCTAAACAAACTCTATTCATTTACAACGTTTTTTTCAGAATGCGTCACTGTATTTTTTAAAGCAAAAGCAAATATCTTGATTTGATAGAGTTAACCATGTTAGTGTGAAACTAGTTAAACCACTCAAGTTGGAGTTCAGTCTCTTGCAACCACATCCCTCTGGAATCCAAAGCAGTTTTACATCTGTTACAACCTGTCACCCCTCTCAATCACAGAATGGGCAATGTTCTCAAATGAGAGAGAGGAAAAAGATGCTTTAATAGAGTTGTTCAAGTTTTGTAATAAAAAAACCCACCAGACTGTTGTTTGGCTCTGATGCCGACCACACCAAAGCTTGCCTAAACATTTTAGAACAAGCCTGAAATTATCCCCTTTGCCTATGTGAACACACATCCCAGTGTTTTGCATTTGAGAAAACAAAACAGACAAGGCCCTGACATTTATACCCTTACCTCATTCCCATACTTGTATTTGTTATTTACAGCCTTGGGAGTGGGACATGCATGACTGATTCCAATGGATTTGACTTCACATTCCCTCCAAATCAACTTTGTTGTGATTTTTCAGTTATTTCCATCTGTTAGTCTTCCTAGCATCTGCAAACTCCTTTCTAGCAAAGTTACCTGCATTCAGCTCTCATGTACGTTCATATGTGTGTCCGCAAACGTCACAAGGAACACAACGCATGCTCTTGTCAAGACAAGCCTGTGAGAGAATTACTGTGCTGTTCAAACAGAGCTGGTCCACAAACAAGAAGGGTAGAAAGGATATCTGACCCACTGAAGACCTGAAGGAGCTTTTCCTCTGAAGTCAACAGGCACTGAATTGTGGTAGAACTTCAAGTCAAAAACCCATTTCACAGATTTATGGAATTACTGAGGCTGGAAAAGACGTCTAATGCCATCAAGTCCAGCCCATGACCTAATAGAACCACATTGGCCAGACCAGGGCACTAAGGGCCATAGCCAGTCTATCCTTCAATATCTCCAGGGCTGGGGACTCCACCACTGCCACAGACAGTCCATTCAAGTCGCTGACCACCTTTTCCATGAGGAAGGGCTGCTTAACAGCCAACCTAACCCTCCCCTGGTGCAGCTTCAGGTCCTGCCTTCTTGTCCTGGCGCTAGTTGCCTGGGAGAAGAGCCCAAACCCCACCTGACTACAACCAGGAGGGAGTTGGAGAGAGGGAGAAGGTCACTGCTGAGTCTTCTCTTCTCCAGGCTAAACACCCCCAGATCCCTCAGCATCTCCTCATCAGACTTTCCCTGCAGTCCCTTCCCCAGCCGCATTGCTCCTCTGGACTCACTACAGCCACTCAATCGCTTTCTTGAAATGAGTTGCCCAGAACTACCCCCACTACTCGAGGGGAACCCTCACCAGTACAAGCAGAGACTTACATCCCTAGTCCTGCTGGCGACATCACCGACCTTTCATGCCACCTGAGCACAGAATATGCATCCTGTCTCCACACTCTGCAATTGTTGAAACAGTAAAAGCTCTCTGTATTTTACAGGTGTTTACTCATACCTACTGATGGGGAAATACTATTATGATGATGGAAGTGTTGTGTAGTGGTCAGGATGGTGCAGTTTCACAATAATAGCTCAAATAGGAATTTCAAAGTGACACTTGGTTTTGCTTAAATCAACCTATGAAGTCATCAGTGAAACCAGCATGTGTAACTTATGTATGAACTTAGAAAAAAGCTGATCAAAGTTATCAAAGTATTACCCTCCCACAGCAGGAAAGCCATTTCGTTATGCTCAAATGGTAACTGAATATTCTGCACATCTCAAGTCTAAGTAGTGGGACATTTTCTTCCAAATGTCTCTTATTTCATGTACATGTTCCCATGTAAAATTACACTGTAAAGCATAAGACCATGCAACTGATCAATAATTAGAACAGTTACACAACAGTTATATTATCATTGAATCACAGAATGGGTTGGAAGGTCATCTGGTCCAATCCTTCTGTAGTGAACAGAGACATCTTCAAACAGATCACCCAGAGCCTCATCCGGCCTGACCTTAAATGGTCCCACAGATGGGGCCTCCACCACCTCTCCGGGCAACCTGTTCCAGTGTGTCACCATCCTCATTGTAAAAAATTTCTTCCTTATAACCAGTCTAAATCTGCCCTCTTTTAGTTGAAATCCATTATCCCTTGTCCTGTTGCAACAGACCCCGCTAAAAAGATTGCCCCCTTTTATGTACTGAAAGGCCACAGAAAGGCCTCTCCAGTCTGAACAACCCCAATAGTCTAACCTCCTAGCAGAGGTGCTCCATCCTTCTAATCATTTTGGTAGTCCTCTTCCAGACCCTCTCCAACAGTTCCATGTCCTTCTTGTGTCGAGGACTCCAGAGCTGGACACTGAGGTCTCAGAAGAGCAGAGTAGAGCAGCAGGATCACCTCCCTTGACCTGCTGACCACACTGCTTTTGACGCAGCCCAGGATGCAACTGGCCTTCTGGGCTGTGAGGGCATACGGTCAGTTCTCATCCTCAGTACCCCTGCGTCCCTCTCTGCAGAGCTGTCTCAATCCATTCATTCCCCAGCCTGTTATCTAAACAGAAGCTGCCCCAACCCAGGCGCAGGATGTTGCGCTTTGTTGAACCTCCAGATGTTCACACAGGCCCACTTCTCCACATCCCTCAGGGTAACATCCTGTCTCTCCAGGGTGTTGACCACAACGCTCAGCTTGGTGTCCTCAGCAAACTTGCTGAGGGTGCACTCATTCCCATTTGCTATGTCATTAAAATCTAGCCCTCAACCATCTCATGATGGAAAAAGAGGCATCTTCAAATGCATTTTCTGAAGAATCATATAACACCAGGAATGGACAGACTGAATGTGAGAACTTCCTAGCTTGTTACTGCTAGAATAAGCAATTCTCACGATAGCTGTGTGGGAAGGAATTGCACCTCCTTCAGTTTAGAATTTATCATATAGATTTTAAACCAATAGAAACAACATGGATGTCTTTTATCTAATTGCCTTTAGCATTACCTCTACAAAACAGCCTAAGAGAACGAGGTAATAGGGAAGACTGGCCAGAATTCAAGAAGCAAGTTACTCCAAGTACTAGGAGAACTACACAACCTGGGATGTGCACACTCGTCACCTCACAAGAGTCAGAAGAGAGGGATGCAGTCCAATCTCAGTGGCCATTATCATCTTATTTGGAAAAAAGTTATACTTGACTGAAGAAAAAAACCCAATCTTTTTCTTATTTGCAACTATTGGTTGATGCCAACTGTGTCAATAAATATATTTTCTGAAGCTTCTAAGGAAGGGATGTACTGCTTTGCAAGCACCCCTCTGAAGTGGTAATTGAAAGACCTCTGGTTGCCCACTGTCTTTCCCATTAGGTCTAAGATTGTAATTTTAATCATTAGTGAACATATACTTGAGGAAAAGGAAGCAAAAGGTTGAATTTAACTACAAACAGCAGACCATAACAATATGGAGTGCAGAAGAACAAAGACACTCACACAAAGAAACCAAATTTACCGACTTAGAAGGAAAGGCTTTTCCCTAAATCCTCAGTAGAACATGTGCTTCATAAATCATTTCGCTGTGCTACTAGAGAAGGTCTGTCAGGAGACTGCAAGTACCTTAGTTCTCAATGTTAATCAATCCATTATTTAACTGAAAAACTTTTCCCCAAATCAAACCAGCAGACTCCATCAAGCTCTTCTCTTTTAAGCCAAAACTTGCCCTCAAGCTTCTCACACAATTGGCGATGAGCCAAGGCCACAAGCTGGCCACCTACACAATCCTTTGTAAACAAATACAAAGCTGAAACTCTCAAGAAGCCTCCAAACTGTGCAGAAGTTAATAAACCCATAATAAATTAACTACAGAGAAAAATAGTCACCAATGAGACCACAATCCTGGAGCTTTCCATTAAGAGTATCCATCACACTGAAGGGAACTGTCTGTCATCTAACTCCACTCTGACTCCACCCAGCTATGTCTTCTCCAGCAAGTATCCACAAAGCACCTTTTATCTGCAGGAAAAACTATCATCTACAGAAAGCACTACAAGATTCCAGAAGTGAATCAGGTTCAGGTTTTGTTCTTTGGGAAATCTGTTTTGCCTCTCAACAGGATGCAGAATGCTGGAGCATTTACTAACCTAAGAATTATCTCATGTTTAATTATTTTAACCTTTTTCTGTTATGAAATGTTACAGCAATTAATATGAATAAAATAAATTCCAAAATATTTTTAAAAAATCAAGTGAAGGGCTGAGCTTCAGAGTGCAGGGAAAGGAGGGAATAAGCTTTTTGCAGTTGTACTCACATTGAAAAGATGATCCAAGTTGATCCTGGCCCAGTCTCAGTGGTAATGAGCCCTCTGTGGACTGTTCTCCTGAAATCACTTTCTTTACTGGATAGTATTTGGGTTTGATCACATATTCCTGTGTTTGGCCGTGATGAAGATTCATCATCAGTGTCTGTGATGAAAGGGGTATCATCCTGTTTCAGGTTAGAAAATAAAAAAACACAGAGAATGATGCAAGAATTAATAAATTACACTCCAAAACCACTAGTAGAAAATGAAAGACAAATTCACCTTTAGTCTGAGTTCTCAGAATACAATTTTGGAAGCTTACTTCCAATGAAGCATCCAATTTTGTATGCATTTAGCATTCTCATTATCTTTTCAGCTCAACAAACACCCAACAAATAAAGACTACAAGGATTATATCACTTCCTTTTCAACACAGCAAAATAAGCTCAGAAAACAGGGAGGACTGGGGAGCCTCAGAGAGAAGGCAAGTAGTTTGTCAGCACTGAAAATGATCAATACAAATATAAGCTGTCACAAGGAAACATTTCAGACTTGGTAACAAGCATCACTCCAGTCCCTACTGAGCCTTTCAAAATTACCTTAACAACTCTATTACACGACAACCCCCAAAAAACAGAGGTGGTTGCTACAACTGTTGGTTCCAGCTTGACAAATAACCTTCCTATCAGCCTAGGAGTGCTACTGCTCATGTGGAATACCACACCCAGTTCTGGACTACTCATATGAAGAAGGACATCCTTCTGCAGGAGATAGTCCAGCACAGAGTCAATGAGATCATTTGGGCTAGAGCATCTGCCTTACAGGAGAGATAGACAACTAGGGCTGTTTAGCCTGGAGAAGAGGAGACTGAGGGGAAGCAATCTCATTCATGGTTATATAACACCTAAAGAGTCAGGGTGAGAGGGCTGTACTCTTCTTGGCAATGCCCAGTGACAGGACAAGGGGCAATGGGCAGACATCGGAACAGAGAAGGTTCAACATAAACATAAGGGAAAACTTTTTTACTGTAAAGGTAATAGAGCACTGAAACAGGCTGCCCAGAGAGGTTGTGGAGTCTCCTTCTCTGGAGATATTCAAAACCCACCTGGATGTGTTCCTGTGCAATGATCTCTGCACAATCTTGCTCTAGCACATGAGGACTAGATGATCTTTAGAGGTCCATTCTAACCTAGCATAGAATTCTGTGATTTGGTGGTACTGCTGCTTCTCTTTCTGGTAGGGTGGTCTCCAGTTAAATATCGGAGCTCTGCCTGAGCCCCTTATGCTGTTCCTGTCTTTGCATGGGGATCCAAGTGCTCTATCCACAGTCACATCATCTGTAGCAGAGGCCCTCACACAAAGCTAAAGCCAACTCTGCTACCTATGCTCAGATTCATTTAGCTGTCTCAAGGCAAGTCATTCAGGCAGTTTAATCCCTGGAGTGTTTTTAATTATTCCCAGTTGGAATATCTAAATTAATAGATAAGTAGCGGAACAGGCTGATTTCTTCACAACATTACTCAAGTTCAACGACACAAGAAATAGCTGGTACTACCTTGCTGCAAGAGCCCTTAAACAGACACTCCAAACCAGGTTTGTAGAATTTAAAACCAAGAAATGAAAGGTGTATCAATCCATGGACACTACGCTTCAAAGATAAATAGTTTTTAACCATTAACTACTACCATCATCACAACTGAAGGTAGTTTATTGCTTTCCATGCTAACTTTCTGCATTAGACAAGTTTATGTCAAGGTCAGGCTGGATGGGACTCTGGGCAGTCTGTTCTAGTGAGAGATGTTCCTGCTTGTTATAGGGGGGTTGGACTAGATGACGTTTGGAAGTCCCTTCCAACCCAATACATTCTGTGATTCCATGGTTCTCTGTCACTGATTTGGGAGTTGGTAATTGTATGGTTAAAACAGGCATAAACTTGACCAAAATGTCCAGTTGCTGAAGTCCAATCGCATTTTCAACAACCAAACAATACAGTAAATGGTAAAAAGGTTACAAGAGCACTACAGAGGGAGGACAAACATTTGCAGCTGTCATGCAAAAGAAAGCTCTTGCTTGATAAAAGCCAACCAAGAATGCTGTGTATTGGAGTAACACTGGCAAGCAGAAATGAGACCAGCAATGTCTGGCATGAAAAGTACTGTCTAGACTAAATAAGACAAGCCTGACTCAGGCTGATTTCTTCACTTTTTTTTACTGTAAGTCTGATGCTCCCATGCTTGGCTCTGTGCTAGCAATACTTAAAAAAAGCAGCTACATCACTAACACAGTTGTTCTCTATAAACTTACAAATTAATTCCTTCTTCATTACCTTCTCTCAAACTCACAATAAAGTCAAAAGGAAAAGAAAACGCAGCATTTTCTAAAGCTACAAGATAATAAAGAAAATATGCAGAACGGTTCAAAATAGAACTAAATCTCCCCACCCTGCAAATGATTAGAATTCAATTGCTAGTTCAGCCTGACCTTCACCAGCAGTTTCCTCCTTACATTGCTTGTCTGATTTATTTCTTTTTTAAGATACATGAAAAAGTTTACACTCCCAGATGACGATCAACAGATGGGATTTCTTCAAAGCCCTTTACATTATCATTCCCAACATCTATCCAGCACGGCCTATTTCAACGTCCTATCAGTCACAAGAGATGAAAGAGAGGAAGCGTTCAAGCTTTTTGCTTCTTTCTACCATTGCAAAAATCCTGCACAGAACTTATTTTATATACAAAAATGTATTTTTAAGAATAATTAAAAACCTTAAGATCTGAAATTCAGCGCAATTACTGCAAAACAAACACTGAGACCTGCCTGCTCTAGAATAACCAGGACTGCGATAGTGGGTTTGTTACAAATCTGTACTGACTTCATATCTTTATTATACTGTCCTGGGTTAGAACCAAAGAGCAAAAAGAAAGGCAGCCTGGTCTTGAGGAAGGGTCTCTGATAGAATTTAACAGGCAATGGATCAGCTTAGGGAAATAAAAGGGGTTTATTAAACCTATAGCTAAGCACAGAAAGAAGAAAAGGCCCAAGCTAGTGAAAACACACAAAACAGAAACTCCATCAAAATGTCATCACACACATTCTGAGAAAAAATGTACAGAGGGACACCCCTAATGCATTTCAGATCCCCATTTTCCCCTGAGCATTCTGCCAAAGGTTTAAGAGTTAAATATCTTTTCCAGCTTCTTGCGTGGATGGTTCTGTCAGCTGAACAAGGTGAATGCCCCTCAGGGCTCCATTCTCCCACTTACTCAAGCATCTCCAGTTTTCTCAGTGGCAAAATGACAAACAGTTTCTCCTCCTTCTGGTCAGTGAGTCAAGATGGTGACAGCCACATGGCCAGCCACATGATGAGCACACAATGGCAGCGGCCACATGGCAAAAGCAGCAGGGATATCCCCACTCCTCCTCCGGGCTTTCAGGACTTTTCCTCTTTAAGGTTAGCTCACCACTCCGAAGTCTCCAGGCTTGTGGTGCTCAAGGTAGCTTTGTTTCTGGAACTGCTGTATCCCAGCCCTGGCATGGGCGAGTGGAGCCGAGGCGGAGTCAGGGCCAGGGCTGGAGCTGGCCCGGCCACTTCACAGAGCTCCAGGGGAAAGAGCCAGCCTGCTCACCCCCAAGCAGAGCGTTTTACTGGGGCATAGGGTAGACGGGAATGCCCCTGGCGCTTCCCTCTAAATCAGCCACAACCCCCCAGCAAAGCACCCTCTACACACATCTTAATTTTCAGCCCAAGGCACTCAGTGACTTCTGCAGCAGCGGGAGGCTTTGTCCACTCAAATAAACCATTAGCAAAACAGCACGGGCTGATAGCTCGTAATGACTCAACCTCCCAGAGTAGCAAAAAAATGCAAAAAAATGTCTGGGGTGAGAAGGTTTTTTTCTGCCTTCTTTACAGCCTAAAACATAACAGTTATTACTTTGGGGATGAAAGAGGAAAGGAAAGGTGATACCAAAGCCTTATTTTTCCTAAAGCAGAAAACATACATTTTGCCCCAGGCAAAAATTTGTGAAGCTTATGGTCAGAATGATTGAATTGTTTTCAAACAGTTACAAATTTTTAGCTGTTTTATTGCTTAAAGAAGTTAAAATGTTACTGTTAATGGTCTTGTTCATCATAAAGTTGATTTGATTTGCAACTCAAGTAATACTACAAACCTTCACGATATTTAATCTACAGCAAGACAAAAATGGGTAAAGCGGGAGTCTAAATTGTTTATGAAGTTTCCCACAGAAATGGAAAACATTAATTTCCATCCACAACCACAAGTTTTGCCCAAAAATGTAAACTTTGTTGTAAAATCCTTATTGAAGACACTTTCAGGGATCTTCTACTCGTTTGCTAATAAAGCAAACCAGGCTCAAACTCAGCCAAGTTACTTATCAGTGAGATTCGTTTTGCCTGCATTAGTTGGTTCAGCAAATGAACTACAGTACTTTGAAAGAATCATGTTTTCAAACTAAGAAAGGGCAAGGGAAATCTATCTGTTGGTTAATTATGCAGACACAGAGTAAAAATACAGATGTTTAGTCACACAGCCTGATGGAAACTACAGTTCTTACAAGTTATGCAACAGCTGCCAAGCATTTCTCATATAATCAAGCATTTACAGATTAAATGTGAAGAATACTCCTTCTGAAAAGAAGTTAAATCATGTCAATGATAATTCCATCAATCAGAAAAAGGAAAGATTACCCACTAGATCTTTTTATCAGAACAAACACTGAAATCTTCTTCCACTCCACCTCAAGGTACAATGGATGCTAATCTAAATAGATCTTTTTAAAGTTTTAACTATCCTCACAGCAAAACAATGCTTAAGGACACAACAGGCATGAAGGTTAGAAAATGCAAGGTTGGGGGAAGATAATGCCAAGCTTATCTGAGCTAAGCTGTGGGATGATGCACTGTGGTTGTAGGGACAGAGTGTGAGTGAGGGCCTTCAAATGTTGCAATGAGGCATGCTAGGGGGCCTGTGACATAACCAACACCATGTTCTCCTGAGAAGCTAAAGCAGTCAACTGCAATACAACAGCCACCAGCTCAGCTCAAGTGCCTCTATGTGAACACACAGAGCAGGGGTAGCAAAGAGGAGTTTAATTAGAACGCTACAACATACTTGCATCACGGAAACTCAGTGGGATTAAAGCTGTGACTGGAGTATGTCTCCAGATGGCTACAGGCTGTTCATAAGGCAGGCAGAGAAGGTAGGGTGGAGGTGTTGCCCTCTATGTCAAGAAATAGATAGAGCGTGAGGAGACAGACATGAAGAATTGCCAAGAGACGGCTGACAGCTCAGTGGTAGGAACTGGAGAACAAGGCAACCAAGGGAATCTTGTCATTGCCATCTACTACAGTCTGCCTGATCAAGGGGAGCTCACTGATGAAGCTACAGGAGGCACTACACTCTCCTCATGCATGGGGACTTCAACCACCCTGATATCTGCTGGAAAAGTTGCACAGAAAGATGTAGGCAACTCAGGAGACTCCTGGAGCACAGAGATGGTAGCTTAGTAGTAATGGCCAGTCCTACCCAAGGGGATATGATACTGGATCTGACAACCACCAATACAAGGGGTATCAAGACTGGAGGCAGCCCAGACTGCAGCGATCATGCACTCAGAGAGTACACAGTCCTAAGGGACAAGGTCAGATAAGGAATACAATCCAAACTCGGAATTTTAGAAAAGCAAAATTCCAATAGTACAGCCAACTGGATGAAGCTCTGGGCAACCTGATCTTATTGATGATGCCCCTACTCATGGCAGGGAGGTTGGACTAGATGACCTTTGGAAGTTCCTTCCAACCTAATGCACTCTATGATTATATGCTTCTAAGAAAGACCTAAGTTTGTAGTATCTCAGCAACAGCGACTTCCCTCTGCACCAGGCACCAATGAAAAACTTCAGCAGAGCACTGGACAAGTTTAATACATAATCTTTAGTAAATTAAGATAAACTATCCCTTCCCTGTAGCAAAGAAGCTACTAAGAAACCCCCAAAACAGTGTTTGCAACCTTAAAATGAGTAAAGATATGGAACAGAAGAGATACTTTTTTTTTTGTCATTGGACATGTAATTTTTAGGAATGTAACAACTAAATAAAAGTAAATATGGCAGTAAAAAAGCCCTTAAACCTTAGTCTACCCAAGTAACGACTATAAAAAAATACCCTCAAAAGCAGTGAGGAAGTAACTACACCATGAGGTTTTTGTGTAGACACAGACAGATTAGCAAAAATGTCACTGCAGCTTGTTATGTCTGGGAAATATTTTGAAAGTATGACCTTGCTGGTATAAGCAGAGCTACTCAGATGGGCTCAAAAATAAGGAACACATCATTTATAACACAGCTTTATTACCTGCATATAAATTAGAATGATGTACAAGTGGAAAAAGGCACAAAAAAAAACCCCTCAAAGCAATTAAAAGTGGCTGGCTAGAGAAGTACCTGGACAGTAAATGAAATCAAACATAGATGAACATGACAATCTGCTTTGGAAATGACCAGAACGTGTCACACATATTAATGATGTCTACACTGACTGCAGCCAAGAAGTAAAGGGACTCCAGTGTGGGAAATGTTGAAAGTATGGAATTCACACCCTGGAGAAGGGTTGGGGTGTGAGGCAGGAAAACATTAACTTTAG
>JAOXOE010027146.1:0-19250 GCA_028565055.1 Phoeniculus purpureus
GGATGATCTTTCTAGGTTCCTGTGCTGGGTTATATGTTAGAACCCACAAAAAGAACTTGTGTCTCTCCCAAACCACTCCCCTCTACCCCACAGTAGGAGGGTCCTGGAGGACCATCGGGATAAAAAGCCAGCAGGGGGTGACTCGGGCAGTCCCAGCCAGCCGTGGAGAAGACCCACGGCTCCTGTGCTCTGATCTGCTGCCCAGCCCTCCTGCCTGCTCCTGCACGCTGCCCTCTAGTTGAGCTTTTACCAACTGTTACTGGTAGATCGGGAGGGGATCTGTCTCGCACTTTAAGGCGTTTTGTTTTGCCTTAGACTGGTTCTAAGCGCGGCTCTGCTTTCGCAAGGGGGAGGCGGGCTGCGGGGGTTGCCAGGGAAGCGCCGGCAGGGCGGGGCGCCGGCGGGTTCCGACCGCCAAGCGCCCGGTGCATGCAGGGAAGGGCGCGCGAGTGCCTGGCCCGCGCCATTTTCCCTCCCTTCGTTGTTTTCCGGCGCGGCGCAGCGCGGGCGTGACAGTAGCTGTGTGCGAGCGCCTGGTGCTGCCGCGCTGTGGCGACCGCCCTGTAGCGAGTGGAGGCCGGAATTACACCAAATTGCCTTCTGTACATAGGTCTTGCCTGACACCATCTCTAAATTTCTCTTTACTGTGAAGGTTTTTCTGGGGTTTTTTTTTCCCTTCTTTTAAATTTATTTCGCTTTGAATAAAATTTCAGTTTACTGAAATTCTCAAATTTGTTTCTATTCCCTTCCTGTATTGGTGGGAAGGGAATCTAACAATCTGTTCTGGAGGGTTCCACCTTTAGCCTTCAAACCCGCACAGTCCCTTCCAATCCCTAACGATTCTATGAGAAGGAACTTCTTCATGGTGAGGGTGGAACGTGCTGCCCAGGGTGGGTTGTGGAGTCTCTTTCTCTGGAGACATTTAAAACCCACCTGGATATGTTCCTATGCGACTTGGTCTAGGTGATCCTGCTGTGGCATGGGGAATTGGACTAGATGATCTTTTGAGGTCACTTCCAATCCCTAATGTTCTGTGATGAGTTAAAATGAGAGAACTTAATATATACACTTGAGTAAAACTGCCTCTTTAATAAGTTACCAATGTTTTGCTGTCTTACAGGATTCTCCAACATCACAGAGACCTCAGAAAACAACACAGTAACTGTTCACCCAAAGGAAATCAGAACTTTCTTTGTATATTTTCAAGGTCAATGAAGTTTGACGCTGTATTTCAGGAGAGAATAGCTTCCAATTTTTGTTTCAAGATATGAGTGATGATCTTGAATTTCAGCATTCTGCTGCTGTTAATTAAAAAAACAGTCATGTTGGAATAAACTCTGAATTTCATTAAACTGACTGGTTAATTATTTTAACGTTATTATGTGGTGTTATTATAGAAGAATGCTTTTTCCAGAATGTTTTCAATTCAGAAGTTACCTTGGTGTTGCAGTACAAGCATATTGAACTTTTTCGAGCTTGCTGTCGGTGGTTTTCAAGTGATTCCTTCTGTGATACTTCACTGTGGAGCAGTTGAAGAGCAACTGTCTGTTGGTATTCAATGACCAAGTCATACTAGTTTTAGAGTCTTGGCCTTTCTTTCCAATCGGTGATCTCAACAGCCTTCAGGTTTTTATTGTTAGAGGAGGTGACTTCCAAATCACACAATAGAGATTTGCCAAATGATGTTTTGTTTCTACATACAAATAGAAATCCTTGTCCTGTGTTTCAGTTACTTGTCTTTGGGGCAACAAATGCAAAGTTTCTGCCTCTGTGTAAACTGAAACTAAACGTACTGGTTGTATTCCTTTGCATGAGGTTCATTTAAATCCACCTCTTAAGTTTCAGAACTGACTGGCTTTTCTTCACTGTATCTCAGTTCTGGGTGTTCAGTCTTGTGGTCTGGGTAGCCTGGAGCTAGTGTATTGACAAAAGGTGTCATGTATGGCCAGTCATTAACTCATCACCTAACCTGAAGGGGGAACGCTGTTGCTGTGAATGTATTTTTACACTTTACTTGCAAGAGAAAAGTAACTATTGATACAAAACACTGATTTAACAAAATTTGACCAGTAAATGCGACTTTTAAACAAAATTCAATGGCATGTTATACTGGATTATTTACTGCATGGATGACAGAGCTGACAGGAGATCCTCCCTTTTAAAAGACTTTTTAAAAGACTTTTTAAAAGTGTACACTGTCTGTAATATGTAATGAAGCTGCAAAGTGTTTTGCATACTATTAGCCACTTACCAAGTATCTGCTATTGCAAGGAATCTCTCAGCCTCTTAGAGGAGTATCCTTGTCAGGGGTTCCTGCCGAGGGGAGGTCCTGACAGTTAGCTTTCATTCCGGAGAGCTCAGAGTACTCTTGGGCTGCCCACTATTTATGGAGATGAGATGATTGGTTCATAGTTAAAGCTACCTAACGAAATTACCTTGTGCTCATTGCTTAAGTCAGCCCTTGACTATTGTACTATTCTCTGTTTTCCCCTGAATCCAGATTGAGCTGGATGCAATCACCACACCTATAAGCATCGTTTTTGCATCATTAGCTCAGAAGCAGAGTTCAGGAGATAAGGGCCATTTGTGGGACTGTGGTGAGGCGTTAAACTGTCAGTAAATGCAAATTCTAAGCTGATCTGACTGAAGGACAGCAGAAGGAAACTGGAGCAACAGCTAGCCTTCCTAATAGATGGTATGTAGCTGTGACCAGAAGAAAATCTACATTTTTCTTTTTTTATTCTTAGCTCTAAACAATGTGGAGCTGTACAATGTGATTCTGCTCACGTGCCGTTGAACGTCTCTACTTATTTTACATATTCACCATGAAAATGCACATGATTGAGGTTAGAAACACGTCAGTCACTTCATTGCTGTGGTAATGGTGAATTATTTTTGGTGCACCACTGCACAAAACTGCAATGTCAAAAATTTTTTACTAGTGAAGCATAAACTATATGGGATTAAATATATGGGATTAAAAGAGGAAAATAGAGGCCTTTTCAGCCAATTAATAGTTCCAGTTGTAGAATAGTGTAAAAATGACATTTCACTGTGGTGGTAGTTCTAATTTGCTTTGCCTGTTCAGCAGTAATTTCCTCCATGTGGAGACACTCTTAAAGGCAGTGGAGTGTAAAAGGCTCTTCCAGAACAGCTGTTGTGAAATAGTTATGCTGGATGTGCTGGAAGAGCTGTGCTGGTGGTCCATTTTCCTGTGTAGGCAGCCTTTGTATACTAACAGGTTGTATCCCATTAGGATCACTGCAGAAACTACCACGGTTATTGGATGAAGAAGGGCCCCTCAGTTCAAGGACATAGAACTGCTGGAGACAGTTCAGCACAGAGCCATGAAGATGAGGAAGGGAGTAGAACACCTCCCTTATGAAGAGAGGCTGAGGGACCTGGATCTCTTTAGCTTGGAGGAAACTAAGGAGTGATCTTATTAACATCTATAAATATTTGAAGGGTGGGTGTCAGGAGGACGGAGCCAGCCTCTGCTCAGTGTCATCCTGTGATGGGACAAGGGGCAATGGGTGTTAGCTGGAACATAGGAGATTCCACATAAATATGAGAAGGACCTTCTTCACATTTAGGGTGGCAGAGCACTGGAACAGGCTGCCCAGAGGGGTTGTGGAGTCTCCATCTCTGGAGACATTTAAAACCCACCTGGGTACATTGCTGTGCGACTTGATGTAGATGATCCTGTGGTGGAGGGACTAGACTAGATGATCTTTCGAGGTCCCTTCCAATCCCTAATGTTCTGTGATTCTGTGATTTTACGTTAAGCCAGGTACAAACCTAAATTAAAGAGAAAAAAAATAGTTTCTCCATGCTAGCATTTATCTTGCTTGAGAAAGCCTTGCTGATCAGTGTATTGATGCCAGTCCCCTGACCCTTTTTTTCCTATTGTATAAGAACTCCAGAGCTGCTCTTCTGAAAGGAAATTATTGCAGATCACTCCTTTAGTCACTAGATCAGGTAAAATAGTTTGAAAATTAATTAAAAGTTAGAAATAGTGTGAAAATTAATTGTAGTGTCCATGTTTGTTTTGTCCATTTGTCCTGTGGAGATGTTTTTAATACCAAGATGTGATTTATTGTTTACAGTTGGAAAATAAATCGTGTGTTTCTAAGTGTGCAAAGCAGAGTCCTAGAGTCAATATCAAATTAAGGTTTTGGTGGTTTTGTTTCTTTCACAGCTGGACAAAGCTAATAGTGTCTGTATATAGTGTAGGACACCACTGCTGAGAGAAGTTGCATCTGTTACACTGAAGTTAGGTACTGAACAAAAACCCCAAGTGACAGTGTGCTTCCTACACGTGTTTGAGTCAGAAAAGGGGAAAATTTTGTGAGTAGGGCACAACAGTCGAATTTGTGTTTTCACGCAAACTTCTGTTGGCACACCTGCAGCTTTCTGAAGTGTTTGTTGTGACTTGAAGATCGTAAAAACACCCAGATGTGAATGAAAGCCTTTTTTTAAAAAAAGAAAAGTCCTATACCAGGTCTTTTATTTAGGGCTGTGGATTTTTATTTCAGGTATGAACCTTTCGGATTAAATTTTTAAATATTATTTGTAATTCAATGTAAATTGATATAAGTGGGTTTTGCTCCATCTTCTTACTCCAGTGCATCGGAACTACAAACTCATTTGACTACCGTGAGTTTCACACATTCTCTTTTCAATGCTGCTGTAGATTAATATCACCTTCCAAACTGTCAGCTCAAAAATGCTGCTGTCTCATTCACACTTGTGTTCCAAGCTCTCAAGAAAGACTTGTGGATAAGGAGGAGAGAGGGGTTTACGTTCTCTTTGTTTAGAACATGCAAAGTATTTATCAGGATGCCACCGCAGGTGTTCCTGCAATGCCACAGAGAAAGGTTGTGGGACGATGAATTTGTGCAAAACACCTGGAAAAGACTGGCTATAATTGTCACTTCTTCCCCATGAAGAGAGCACCTCTGCGCTGAGCAGCTGCTCTGCAGTAATCTCCAGCGTACAGGTAGGTGAAGTTACACATTTACATAGTCCAGATTCTCCAGTGCAGTTTCCAAGGTTAACTGAGAATAAATTGAGAGAAATTCTGAAAAACTGCAGAAAGGAAAAAGAAAAGGATTCTGTGGTAGAAGCTTTTCTGACCCCCGCAGTTCATTGCTGTGATACACTTACTGTGGCAGCAAAGCTGTCTTAGCAAATTTTGACACTGTGTTTTTCCACCCACACTGTAGGACTATGGTGAGTGTTTATCGGGTTGTGTTGTGAAACGCTACAGTGAGGAAACCAAGACTAAAAGTAAACCTTGTTCTAGTTCACTTCATCTCTGACAGTAGATGCTTTGGATCAGAACTAAAATATCTTTCAGAGTAAATACAAGCTGCTATCAGCACTGCTGAAAAGCTTCACCTAGTTTCTGGACAAAATATTCAGACCAAACTATTTCTGGATGAAAGCATGCTGGAGCTGCCAGCTGTGTAACTCAACACTAAATGCACAGCCGTAGGTATTTAAATACAAGGTAAAATATCTTTTCCCTTGGGTTTACCCATGTATACGTTATTAATGCTAGATTTAGCATCAGTAGTACCACAAGATAACATGAAAGCCAATGTTAACGGAATTATTTAATATAATTAGATAATATTCTTTAGCATAAATCACTTGCTTTAATATATCCTTTCATTCACTTGAATTTAAAGGCATTTGTTACAACCTCACCAGCTCTGAAGGGTGGTAACAGAGTCAGCTGGGTACCATCAAAACTGGGTATGACCTACCCGTGGCATGACGTTTATCTTTGCTGTTGTATTGTTTTTAACTTTACTTCGCAATCCAACTGACACTGGAATCTGCTTCTGTGAGGCAGTTACTGAGAAGAAGGTAGGCTGATGCATCAGTGCTGTTTCTGCTGACAATCGGAAAGGAACTTTAGGCTTTAAATGTGGCCGCATCTTCACTACGAATTGCAGTCCAGCTGTTTTGCACCCCTGCCCAGTGCTGCTAAAAGCTGTTGTCCGTTCTAGGAAATTTTGTCAATGGGCAGGTTCTTATCAAGTTCTTAATTTAACTGATTCATATTCTCTGCATGCTCAATTTTATTTTGTTGCTTGCTTTTTGAGGTCTTATTTTAAGTTCTGTCATTTCATATTTAGCCAACTGAGCTTGTTTGTGGAACGGTTTTCTCCGGTCTGCTACTTTTGCTTTTGAAGCTTCTGTCTATGAAATAAGACCGGATAAATTGTTTTGTACTTCTTTGGCCAGGCAATGTAAGTGGTTCTGCGGTGGAGCCAAAACTTAGTACTGGAGAGCTCTAAACGGCCACCAATTACCGTTATTTGTGGGATCATTTTCTTCAATAATTGAAGCCAACTAGTTTCAATGTGGCCCTTAACATCACCACGTAACTATAGATATTTTATTCCAGCCATGCTTACAGTCTTCCAGAAACAAGCATTAGTTAATAGACATGGCACTGGTGTTGCACTGACGCAGTCATAGCCATAGAGGTAACAATGAGATGTGCTGTATATGCAGCATGGTGTCTTGGACGTTGTTGGCAAATGTAAGGCAAGATGGGCACCAGTGTAGCCTGCATACAGTCGTTTCCTCTATGACTTTGGATAAGACAGCTCGGCTGGAGGGGGCTGCTGAGACAAGCATGTCAAGCATGTACACGGCAGATAAAGGAGTCTCAAAATGGAAGTGCAATAGCAAACGTGCACATAACATTCATGTTAGGGTCTAAAACACAAATCCTAAGAGGGAACCAGTTTTGTTCATCCCGGAGAAAAGGAGGACCAGGACTGTGTCATCTAAACTTTTCTGTGATTCCAGCGTGACCCATGAAAGCAAGGATGTGCTGGTGATTAAATCTGCCAATGTAAATGACACTGGATTTTACTACTGTGAGATAATTATGGAAATACCTTTCTGTAAGAAAGTATGTGGAAATGGGACAGGAGTGATTGTTGAAGAGAAGGGTAAGCTGAGAAGACAATCAGTGCCATTTATCTTGTCATCATAATGATTCTTCCGTTTGAACTGTTCTATACCTTTCTCCCTCTCCCACATCCCTCCCTCAACTCTGTGGATCTCAGCGTGAATGAGGCAAACAGAGAGGGCCCTAATGGCTCTTAACGACAATTGACTTAAGAGCTATGCCTTAATACAGCCCCAAGTGAAGTGTCTGCCTTCTTCTATAAGGCTTTGCTAGTACACTTTATTGTTTAAGGTTTACAAAAAAGTTGTGCATCAGCTGGTCCTTCACAAAAGACCCAAACACAATTCCCTCTCAGACTTGGTAGACTAGATGTGAGGCAGCAAATGGATTCGTCTTGTCCTTGAGAGTCGCTGAAACAGTCACATTCTTCAGTATTATGTACCCTTTGCTAACCACTTTATCTTTTTATTACAGTTTCTTCATAAAAATGGGAGATAAATCAGTATGGAAGATAAAGCAGTATGGGCTTTATATTTATAAAGGTTTGTGTCCATACAGTTGTGATTAAAAAAAAGGTTTATATAGCTTGTGTCTCCTTGTAGCGTTACAGTCACATGGTAGCCTGTACAGAGGAGAAAGAGGGGGTCCCAATTCTGAATTACGAACTGAAAAAGCATTAATGCAATGAGCATTCAAGCACAATAAAAGTTTTCAGCAACAGCAGGGAGGCCAGCAACCTGAGGCTGAGCTCAGCAGGCACAGCTTGTAGCTCAAGTCAGCGTTCTTGGAGATACTTGCCTCCGTTACTCACCTTCCCTGACAAAGGCATCACCTAGACTTACCTGTCCAGGATGCCAAAGGAGTATCGCTTCTCATAGTTTCTTAACAGACTGAAAACTGAGGAACCAGAACGCTGCATAGCAGTCTTACTCTAGGTTATGAAACCTGGAAATGAGATCTGAAAGACAGAACTTTGCAGACTGTTCTGAGCTCTGAATTTTTTTTAGCTAGCTATTAGGTTTTGTCCTCCTGACGTGAAGGAAAAAGTCACAAACAGTGAATGGCAAGGGCTCAGGACAGGTATAAGTATAGGGCATCTGCAGGCAGAGGGTACAAATCAGTACTGTATTTAAGGCTAAGGCAGCCTCTTAAGGTGCTACAGCATAAGCACTGTGGTTGCAGCTTGTGAACCATCAGGGGTATAGGTGGAATATAATGTTTGTTAATGTTTAATGAAGAGGTAAGAAAACAACGTTGAGGATGAGAAAGCAAGCATCAGAGGTGGTAAAGAGATCATTAGTAGCTATAACAGTTCAAGGTTTGTATGGGCATGAAGACTCATCCAGAAGACATGTGACTATAATTACAAAAGGTCTTTTGTTCGTGCTTTAAAATTCAGCAGCTGTTAGCCGTCATGATGTCCTGATACAGGTTCGATGTTTTCATTCACGTAACAGTCCTTTTGCTGTTTTAATGAAAGCAGAAATAGTGGGTTACCACTATTAGTGATACCATTTTAAACATTAAAGCATAGTTTCATCTTGTAAACCCAGTATCCATAGAGCCAATAGATTAGTGAAGCCACATACAATGTGATGTGCATTGTAATTCAAACAAATGAAGCAATAATGATGAGCAAATGTGTCTCTGTAGCTGCACTCATGGACTTTAAATTGTCTTGCAGAACATGGACAGTTTAATTATTTTTCAATGTTCGTGCAAATGTAAGTCTCTAAAGAAGTTCACGCGGGTTTTTTGTTTGCTTACACTTGTTTTTAAGCGTGGAAGTTTGCTCTACGTGCTGGGTAGGCTTGCGGGACATTCCTAGAACAGCAAACATGCCTCTGCAAGACTAGTTACATTCTCCAATTTACATCATGTTTTATTCCAATCCTTGGAGGTGCGAAGGCAGCCATGCATCACAGATCTTGAGTCAAGGCATCTGTTTTATCTGTGTCAAATGTCATAACAATGCTGAGCAATTAGGTCCAGTGAGGACACATAGTTGTGTGACACCCCAATGGTAAAGCTGCCTGCTGTAGCTGTGTTTTTACTATACAGGACTTGTCTCCACCTCTCTGGAGATTCATCCCATAATTCCTGAGCTGCAATGCTCAGAGAGTATTTCTCAGATAGTTCTGCCAACTGCAGGAGAATTTGGCCCTTAAGGGAATTCTTGGAGAGGTTGATGGTTTTTTCATTGCTAAGTTCACAGAATCACTCTGGTTGTAAAAGACCCCTGGGATCATCGATTCCAACCATCTGTCCTCCCTTACAAGTCCACCCCTAAGCCAGATCCCTCAACACCTCAGCCAAATGATCTTTAAACACATGTAGGGATGGCGACTCAACCACCTCCCTGGGAAGCCCATTCCACTGCCTGACCACACTTTCATGTGAATAAATTCTTCCTAATGTCAAGTCTAAACCTACCCTGTTGTAGCTTGAACCCATTCCCTCTTTTTTCATCACTAATTGCTTGTGGGAAGAGACCAGCACAACCTCTCCACAACATCCCAGAGAGTGATGAGGTCTCCCCTTAGCCTCCTCTTCTTCAAACTAAAGAGCCTCAGCTCTTTCAGTCTTTCCTCATAAGGTTTATTCTCCTTCCCCAGCTTAGCTGCCCTCCTCTGCACCTACTCCAGCACCTCCACATGTCTCTTGTATTGGGGTGCCCAAAACTGGACACAGTACTCAAGATGTGGCTTCACCAGTGCTGAATACAGGGGGACGATAACATCCCTACTCCTGCTGGCCACACTATTTCTAATACAAGCTAGGATGCCTTCTTGGCCAACTGGGCACACTGCTGGCTCATAGTCATCTTCCTGTCAATTAGAACCCCCAGGTCCCTCTCTGCCACATGGCTCTCCAGCCACAGCTCCCCAGGCCTGTAGCGTTGCAGGGGGTTGTTGTGGCCCAAGTGCAGAACCTGGCACTTGGCCTTATTGAAGCTCCTGCCATTAACATTGGCCCACTGCTCCCATCTATCCAAGTCTCTGTGAAGAACCTCCCTACCCTCTGGCAGATGAACACTCCCACCTAACTTGGTGTCATCTGCACTTACCAACGGTACACTGTGTGTCTTTATCAAGATCATAAATAAAGATACTTGAGACAAATGGTCCCAACACCTAGGCAGTGTGGTAGCATCAATGCAAAACTTCTGGCTCATGGAACCACAAGAACCATGCGCCTTAAGGGCTCTTGTGGAGAAAAGCACAGAAGTATTTTCCAGATCAGTTGCCTGTACCTACCATGCCTCCAGTCTGACACTTAGCCAGCAGGTACCTGTCTCTACTCAAACATCATTCACCTCAACAAAGTAGTAAACTATGAGTGTCAAGTCGCTTCATGACTCCCAGATGATGTTGTTCTGTGCCGTGCCAGCTTGAGAATTTTGTTTGGTACATCTGTGACCACAGATTCGTGTGCGCGTGTTAAGGAGATCTTTCGGTAGGTCCTTTCACAAAACCTGAGATTTAAAATGCCAAACCCTGCATGTACTTATGAAATGAAAGCAGGATGATTTTTGCACAGACCAGAATAACATCTTACTACCAATGCAGCTGGCCAGTTTACTGCACCAGAAGAGCATCCATCCATAAGCACAGTGTGATATACCTTATAGACAATACTGGAGTTAAAAGACTAAGTTACTTGACTGACACTTGAAAGTAATTTCTAACTGCTTACTGGCCAGGCACCACCTTTTGCAGTTCCCCACAGCTGCTACTACTAGCTTTATTTATTTCCTGAAACTGCTGGGAAAACTGTGCTGGCCTCCATCTGCCTTTGTTGTAGTCAAAATAGCCACAAGACAGCGTATTATGCCTGTACTTGAAAATAAACCAACAGCGTCGTGTCTTGCGGCATAGTAACTGCGAGAAAGAACCTGAGAACTGACTTCAGAAAACGCTTGATCTGCATTTTTCTGCCACCTATTCCCTTGCTTTGTATTTGCATTAATATTTGGAGAAACAGACTTTTAAATACTCATGTTTACTTCTGGTCTTAGACTTGGTTAGAGCTGACTCTGCTCACGGCTGTCTGGAAAAGTGTTGGATCGGTCACAGGTAGAAATAAATCTGTACTGTGGGAGCAAAGGGATGGCCTCAGTTATAAAGTGTTTCCAAAAGGCATTTCGTACGTGTGCAGGTTAGAAGTAATTCCGAGGCTAAAACTAGCTCATACAGTCACTAAATACATGCGCCAGGGGCGTACATTAGACATCAGGAAAAACTTCTTCACTGAAAGAGTGGTCAGGTACAGGAACAGGCTGTCCAGGAAGGCGGTAGAAGCTGCCATCCATGCAGGTCTTCAAAAAAAGGCAGTAGATGTGGCCATGGGGGACTTGATTTGGTGGAGTCAGGTTGATGGCTGGCCCGGATGATCTTGGCGATTCTATCTTAATTAATTCTATCTTAATTAATTCTATCTCAATCACTCTATGGTTGTGTGAAATAATTTTAAAGATTCACTTAAGAAATTCAAAGTGATGGTACCTTGCAAAGTGAGAAAGAGTACAACCTTCCGGACACGTTGAGGCCAGTCTAGGGAGCTGGTTCAGTGCTGACTTATTTTAGAAGTGCCTATACTTTAAAGTGAAATACAGAAGAACAGCCTTACAAGGTACCTCATTACAATGATGACCAAGAAGTGTCTTTGGTCAAAGTAGTAACTATTTTAAACTCATGGAATTTTCCCAAAATCGCATATAAATCCTGTCTAGTACAATAGCAGAAGTCATTTTTTATTATCATCAGCAAAATCCCACCGCTTATTTCAGGGGTTACATCGGTCTCTACTGCCACCCCACCTGCAGGAGCGGTGCCTCTGGAGGGGAGCAGGAGCGTGCTTGCCCCTTATCTTGCTGCGTCAGCAGCTTTGGAGTACAGCTGCTCCCTGCAAACATGTCCCATTGTCCAGTGAGGCTCAGAGCCATGTGGGGCTTCATATGGTGAAGGGACATTGTCTCTGGTGGCTTTCTGCACTGCTCTGTGAGGACTTTGAAGAGGACCTGTGCTTTGGAAATTTATTTATTTAACAACTATTTAACAACTATTTAACAAATGGAGGAGGTAGGCTGTAAAAAGGGCAACACCTTCTCTCCATCCCTCAGCCCCATCCCTGCAGCAGAGCCAGGGGCTGGAGCTGGAAATTGCGTTTTCCAAGCTTGTTTGAGACAATCCGTGACAGGAGTCAAGCCACAAAGCTCTGCTCTGAAGTATCTTGGAGCAGGGGAAACCAAAAGCTTTTTTCAATCTATTTTGGCACCATTTTTTACATTGATTTTTTTTTACTTGGGTCTTGCCCTGCTTAACGTCAGCCTCGGGACTGGTTCAGTCCATCCAACAGAATTAAGACGGCCCACAAGGAAAAACATGGTTCTGATGTTTTTGTCGGCACTGCGAGAGCTTATAAGCCTCAGGAGGCACCTTTCTGGCCAGCATGCCACAGTGAGCCACTTGCTCCAAGCACCACAGCCAGAGGGAGCACTAGAAGCACTTTTGAGGCTGTGTAGCAGCGATGCTTAATAGTGAATGTTCTGTCCCACTCAGATCAAGCGATCATGATCCAGAAGTCTGGGCTTCCCTTGGTGAACATGGCTGTGGTTAGTGATAGGATCTTGGAGCCTTCTGTCCCACTCACCCTGCATGTGACACTCCAGCACTGTACCTGGCACACATCCCCAGTTTGTAAGGAATTCCCAATAACTGCAAATAGGTATTGTCACTATTTTTAAGGGTTAGGAAAAGGAAAGAAGGAAAAGGAGGAAAAGGAAAGAAGGATGACAGTTAGATATGATGATCTTGGAGGCTTGAATGATTCTATGATTTAAACCCCTCAGGGGGCTAGCGCCACAACTACTGTGGCTAGAAGCAGCTGCTGGTGCTGCAGCAAACAGTGCTGCAATCGGTGTCGTCACCCCTTGCTCACAGTTAAATGGAAGACCTCTACTCAATGTGCAACCAAAAACCAGTGTTGCCCACAAGTCGTGACTCTCCCTGGCCCTTTGCTGGGAACACCTTACCACGGACACACAACAAACAGGAAATGGTCACTAATCCTTCAACTCTAATAGACTTCATAAATGAGTATCCGTGCATGCAGGATATCACTTAAAGGGTGAGCTTGCGTGTGCGCCTCTGCCTGTCACGGTGACATTCTGGCCCGTGACTAAAGGCACAGCAGGGCTTTGTCCCCATTCCAGCCCTGCTTCAGACTGAGCTCTTGCATTTGACCACTTGGAGCAGGGGTCTGCCATCCAGTCTCAAAATCGTCGGGCACACTGTCATTCTGAACAACACTGAGAGAGCTGGTGAGTTCCTGGATGGCGGGAGATGAGTTTCATCACCCTGCAGAATTCACAGCACTTGTTTTACTGGCAGCAGTAACAGTCCTTTGAACTACTTTAGCAAGAAAACTCTTAATTATGAAAACGTACAAAATTACGGTCAGGCCAGGAATTGCACACTGACCTTTTCACAGAGACTACTCTGTGTTACATCAGTCACTTGAGACATCTTTACTGCTCTAACGCACTTTGGTCCCGATGTTCTGCTCATCACTGGCAAGGGCTGGCAGATCCCAGTATCACACACCTCGTCATTCTGCCGAGGCCACCAACGAGCAAGCATGCACTTCGTATTGCACAAGGAGATGATCAGAAGTTACACAGGAGTATTTCACGTACTGTGTATCTAGCTGGTGGTACAAACCACCTTCACCTGTCACAAGTGTATTGGTGTATCCTAGTTCTTTTGAAATGTATTTTCCGTTTCCCAAGTTTAGCAATTAGCTTCCAAAAGGCTTCTTTCCCTTGCGTTGCTTCATATCCACCCTCACTGAAATTGGTTTTTTCAACCACTGTGTGGCACTAAACGCGGCTTTTTTATCACTCACTGAGCCAAACGCTCCACGAAACACGATTGAGACAGAATATAAAGGATTTGTGTTGAGATTAAGAAAAATTAAGACATGTTCTTAACATTGTGGCTATTTTACCTCAAAACAGAAATTGAACGTCCCGTCGAGAGCGTTTAATTGACAGCAGCAGTGGACTCGGAAGGAGCAGACAGCTATCGGGAGGCTCCATCTCTTGGGTTTGTGGTAGGGCTGAGCGGCACTGTCCCAGTCCCACGCATGCTAGAGCATCCCCTTGTCTGCAAGTGGCAAATCTAAAATGGCAAACCTGTTGTGCAAATCGTTGTAGCATAATTCTGCCCCCCACTGAAAGTGTTTTTGGAATGTGTCTTTTAGAGAGACTGTTGATGAACAGCTCCAGCCTTTTCTGCCAGATTTACATCATCCCTCCTTTTTATCTCCTGGATGTTTGAAACCACACTATTCAGCAGTGAGACCTGTAACGCACCCCACATTCCGCTCATGCTTCCCAAATGTCCTATCCTTGCTTCCTAATCCTATATTGCCATTTTCCTTATATTGTGCAGGTGTTTTCTGTCCTTGTAGGGCACGACTTGGTTTGCTCAGCCTATATGCAGTTCTGCTCACAGCATCGTGAAGCTGCTTTGTAACCTTTCCAACTCCTGCAAAGGATACCCACAAACCACAAAGACTTTTGTGAAGGAATACGTCGGTTGCCTCTCAAGCAGCCTCATTTTTTCTCATGCTTCCTGCAGATCCGAAGCCTGCAAACACCAACCGTCGTGTTGAACTCTGGTTATGTCCCCTGCTCTCACCAGTACCTGTGGGGACACCTGGAGACCTCAGAGCGCCCAGGCGTGCAGGTGTGCCATGAGATGCTTTGCTAAGCAGAGGGAGCTGTGTATGTTCAGAGCTGCAGAAAGAGGGGGCAGAAAAGGAGGGGTTTTCGATTGGATTTTTTCTCTCCTGCAGATCTTAGATACGCTCTAACTTGTTGATGAATATTCATTTCAGTGTAGTACTGAAAAATTCAACTGATGACACCTCTGAGAGAAAATGATCCAAGAATAAAAGAAATTAACATATAGCGCCCACCTAATCAGCGAACAAAAGAAACTTTCTAGAGTACATAATTTAACCTAAAAGCACTCGAACATATTCCATCCATTAATTTTCTTCCCCTTACACTAAGAAGCCACAGTTCGCGTATTTCCTTCCTTAGGTAACTTTTGTCATTCCAGGTTCAAGCTGCAGGCATCCTAGAGCTCGTTTTCTACTTAGAGTTTAATCTCAGACGTTGTGGTTACATATCTTATTATGGAGGATGAGAGAATTTAAAAAACAGTGTAGGCAACTGTAGCAGGCAGGGAAAAACAACATAGAATCGTTCAGGTTCGAAAAGACCCTTGGGATCATCGAGTCCAACCATCGGTCATGCTCTACAAGTTCACCCCTAAACCAGATCACCTAACACTACATCTAAGCAACTTTAAAACTCATCCAGGGATGGTGACTCAACCACCACTCTGGGCAGCCCATTCCAGTGCCTGACCACTCATTCCGTGAAGAATTTTTCCTGATGTCCACCCTGTTGGAGCATGAAGCCATTCCCTCTGCCTCTGTCATTAATTTCCTGTGAGAACAGACCAGCACCAACAGCTCTACAATGTCTTTTCAATAGCTGTAGAGCTATAGGAGGTCTCCCCTAATCCTCCTCTTCTTCAAACTGAACAGCCCCAACTCTCTCAAGCTCTCCTCATAAGATAGCCCTCTAAAGACACCCCAGTGTTTTGAAATTTGGTGGAGAACTCTAAAGGCTCTTCATTGTTTTAAATGACATGGAAGGCTCATTTCTGAGGGCATGTACAGGAGAACACATGTCTAGACGCGCCTAACCCCAAAGTCACGAGTGTTTACTTATGTTGTCACTTTACCTGGGAAGGTGCCTCATTATTTTACCTTCAAGTTCACAGGAGCTGCTGGAAAAATACACTTAACCTAGTCAAACATAATGTCTATCTACCCAATAAGACCATTTTGGTGCTGGAAACGGGATAGTTCTCTCCCTGTGCTCTGCCAGCATCCCACCCTAGGCATGTGCCCCGGTAACACTTGACTTCTAGCAGCAGGATCAAGTGCTTTAAGAAAACACAGTTCTGTTGCTAGTTCCCTTACAAAAGGAGTTCAGAGGAGGAGGAGACGTTACCTATCCTTTATACGACACTCTCGCTGTGAAATTCTGTAGAAGCGAGGAAATTGTGTTCCACCTTTTCCTCAGCGGAACGCCACACACACCAGCTCAGTGCACTGAATAGCAGGTTGCAGGTCCTTTCCACCTGCTCCCTCCATCACATCAGGTGCCGGTGGGGCTGAGGACACATGAAAAAGGGCACATGAGAGCTAACACACCTCTGCAGCCTGGTAGATGGAGTATACAGCTGGCAGTGCAGGGGCCTGTCCCAGATAAACTAAGGACAGATTTTGTATCTTGGGTCAATAACAGTTTAAGACAAAACACAAAGCCAGCATGACTGAAAATACACTTTTGCCAGGGGAGTTTCCAAGTCCTATGGTCACAGCTCAGGCCTTGTCTCTTGGACCACATTCTGTGCACAAAGTGAAAGGGTTTCAACAAAGGACAAGCGTGAGCTTTTCCTCCTTCCCTTCCACCTTACCTGCATCTTCTTCCCTGAGAGAGCACCTCCTGCTCCTCTTTGCCCTCATCCTTTTCTCTGAAGAATTGTCTCCACCTCCTATTCTGTGAAATGATATAAAATGGCAAATGGAGCTTGCACAGTGTCCTCCAGGATATCACCTGCTACCTAAGTGCTTGCAGTTCCCCAGTGGGACTCATACTATTGGGTCCCTTTCTGCGATACATTTCCCACGTGCTGGGAGCAGAGCCTTGGGGCTTACAACATGTTTCTGCAGTCTGCTCAGAGCCACCCACCTGGAAATTAGTCATTCCAGCAGCTAATTGACTGTGCTTTTGTACAGCTTTTTCAGGACATTTTCTTCCCCAGCCTCATTCCTTGCTTTGTCCTTCCTAGTAAATTTTTCCATATTCTTAAACTCCAAAAACCTCTGGGTCCGTGCTCCGTTCTGGAAGCTGAGCATTGTCTGAAGGGAGAGAAAACGTCATGTTATAAGGGCACAACTCAGCCCTGCTACTGTTTAGCAGGTGATTAATAGGTACATGCACTATACTCTGCTGCAGGACTAAGCATTAGAACACTCTACACTTAAGGTTGATTTTGGCTAGCAAACCTTTCCACTATATAAACATCCTGATATTTTATCTTTGTGATAGTACAGGTTTCCTTTTGTTTTGTGACAGGGACAAGTAGGTCCCTGAAGTGTTAGGTAGATATTGACTGATGTATTCAGAAAGGTTTCTGAAAAGAAATGGATACCAAAGCGGAGCAGATGTGCTGAGAGAGTCAGGACCTCCCTCTCCACGGTGTAAATACAACCACAGAAAGACCGAAGCAACTGGCAGGTTCCTGCCAGAGTTTCAGCATCGCTACCCAAAGGGTTTTAAATCTGATGAAGGCTTGAAATCCCAGGATTGTGGATTTCGTTTGGAAGCGTTTTAGTGTTCAAATATTGATTTTCCTGTAGCGCCACGAAATCCTTGTTGTATTGATTACGGGTCTCTTTTTTCCCCCCGCAGTGACAAAATCTGTTCTGTGATGTAGGTCTGTGATGCTCTGATGAAGTAGTTTTGGATGAAGTCAACAATAAATCCCAAAAGTCGATTTTGTGTTTCTGAATCAACTTACATCTGCTCCTTCAGCCTCCCCATACTCTTCGCGAGATTTCCTACCTGTCAGCGGCAAGCTAATCGGTTTGAAAGGCTGAGCAGTGAAACCTGCAGAACACGTAAAAGGCCAAAGACTTGGTGCCGCCGCTGCGGCTCTTCCTACAGATACCGTGTGCGCGCTATCTGAAATGAACATTTCATCTCCCACGAGAAAAACAACCTCCTTCCCAAAAATGAAACAGGTGAAAGAAAGAGAGCTGCAGGTGTAGGGAAGCTGCAAATGCTGTAAGGTAGATAGATACCGAGTAAATCAGGGTGGTGCTAGGTCTGTCTCTGAGGGCTCTGTGGTCGTGCCTTACTGACCAGGGCAACACATTCTAAACAGGAAGAGAAGCATCACGCCATCATCCACCTCACATACAAGGCCTTGAGAGTCTCTACAAGAAGATAGGAAGTGAAGTTAGCTTTAGACAGGTTTCTACTGTTGTGAAGGATGATTCTGGCTGCTTTAATACTTTGCCTCTCAGGCACGGAGGCATCCAATACATATGCTAGGAATCAGTGCATGCAGAGCCATCTCCTACGGAGCAGTACGAGACAGGCTAGAAGGCTGCTATCTTGCAAGCCTGATGTCCAGGACCTGCTATGAACTGGTCCCATGCCTGGATCAAGACTCGGCAGTGCTGGCTGTTGACCCGTCTGAAACTTCTCTGTAACTCGAGGACTTTATCTTTAAACTGGAAGTTTCAGCAGTGGCTCTGATCTCTGCAACTGGCGCAGCGACCTTCCTCTTTTTCTGAATGTATTTATTCTTTGCAATATTTACTGTCCTGTGGAGGACATCATTTCTGCTATTGTATTTCTTCAAATGTCTGGGCTTCATCTAGCACAGTAAAGGTGAACCACAAAATTGCCTTTATAGTGCTGGGGAGAGCCGATAGGTCTAGCTAGATTGTGATAAGTACCTACCTTCCCTTGATTACTTTATTTTTGTTGAAAATACAACTAGAGTATAGAAAGGGAGACCTGGTAAATGTTGCACTTCATAACCACACCATGTTTTCAAACAGCATCAAATGTCAGATATATTTGGAACCAGAAGCAGTGGCCCTACTCCTCCTGCAGGCATGCTGATATGCAGTCATCAAACAAGATACAGACCTTTGCAGAGACATGTGGGTATTAAGAGTCTTGCTTGGAAAAAAACCCTCAAAGCAATGTGAAAAAAGTGCTGTATCCCTAATTCCAGATGAGAGTGAACAGTACCAAGCTTCACAACTGATCAGCAATACGGCTGATAGAATACAACGCGTAACACACCAGAGAGTCCTAGGCGCTTGGTGCCTTCGTTTCAAAGTCGAAGGATAACTAACAGCAGTGAGATAGAAAGCAATACTTGACAATGAAAGTGAACAAGCCATCAGCCCTGGATCTCAAGCGAGAACAACAGTTCGGGCTTACAGAGGAAATAAAGAGATAAACACAGTGAGAGAAGCAGCACAAAGAAAGAAAATAGATTACTACAGCTATATTAGAGCTGAAATTGTGAATGATAAGGAAGTAGTCTTTTGCTGCTTCTCCTTGAGGTAAGATCATAGAATCATTAGGGATTGGAAGGGACCCCGAAAGATCATCTAGTCCAATCCCCCTGCCACAGCAGGATCA
>JAOXOE010027147.1:0-19242 GCA_028565055.1 Phoeniculus purpureus
GTTCCTGTGTGACTTGGTCTAGGTGATCCTGCTGTGGCAGGGGGATTGGACTAGACGATCATTAGAGGTCCCTTCCATCTCTAATGATTCTATGATTCTATGATTTTGTTAAACGTATGTGAGAAACACACTCTGTGTTGCTGTTGCTTCTTACGGTACATTGCTAGGCACTTGGGAGAAGATGCCCAGCTCGCACGACAGTAATGCCTTTCTCAGAGAGGTTGGCTTTCAAATACTGTGTACAACACTGCATCGTCCTCTTTTGTGTTTTCCTCTCTCTGAATTTGATGTCATGATATTCAGGCACATTTCACAGCAGACTGAAACAAGACTCAGGTAAAGAACAATTTCTATCATTATTATTATTTCTATTGCTCCTAATACTGCTTCTGCTGCTGCCATTGAGCAGACGTATCGAACAGAAACCAGGCAGGCTAGCGCCAGGAACAGGTAAGAGAGCTGCTTTTGGTTGCTGTGCCCGTACAGATAACTATGCAGACAACACGCATTTTTAGAACTTATGGAATGAGGACTGAAGAAGAGAAGTGATCATTTTTTAATAAGATTTTTCCAGCTGGATAGGCTTATCTGCAACAGTGCCTGATGTTGCAGACGTGGTCTGCAAGAACTTTGTCTGCACATCCATTTAACTGTTGCACAAGCTGTCTTTACCCACTTCTCTGTCGGCAATGAATTTGCAGTTGTTTGCCAGGAAAAGAATGCTTGAGGCAGAAGGGTTTTCCTCATTTGGAGACTGATCTAAAATCCGCTGAAATGAAGACTCTGTCCCTGGTCCCAACCTCAGCAAGTGAATGATCTCAACACCCAGACCCTGATTCACAGTTGCTAAAAGGCCCCCAAAAGGACAGCGGTTTGGTTGCACATTCACATGTTGAAGACTGGTTTCCAGGAGCAATTTGTGTTTATTTATTTCCTCTCTGCTTTGGAGGTTTTGCAAGAAAAACACCCTGCTCTGGTTGGCAGAAATTACACAGGAAAAAATAAGTCATTTGAAAGGATGGAAAACACAAAACTCCTGAGATTACTCCCTGTCTCAGTACACGTAGAACCCCAGTAGTTCATTAGCCGTATCTTCTGTCAGCATTATGTTTGCAGGTGCGTGTTGTGTTTGGGTCGTACAGACAGACACACTTAAGGTCATTCCACAGTAAATAGTCTTGGCAAATTTCTCTGCTGGTGACAAAACTGGAAGAATTCGCTTTGTGGTGAGGTGGAGAGCGGTGTTTGTCTGCTGTGCTGTGTCTGAACATAAGAATTTTCTTAAATACGCTGGTTGATAGGGCTCCTTTTTCTTGCAAGCCAAGTTAAAGATTTTCTAGTGCCCTTGTTCCACTAAACCCATTATAGCATTTTTGGAGTGTTTGTTAATTTTCTTAGCCCTTCTCCTCAGAGATGTGAACAATATGTTATCCCTAACGTTACAGTTCAAGGTGAGATTGTTGCCAGAGACAGAGGCAGATCTCTGAGTAGGGGCAGACCTCATCCTGATGTTTGCAGGACAGGTCTCCATGCACAAATACCAGATCCCTGAAGCAAGCCCTAAGGTTTGGGGAGAGAGATGGCAGAAGACTCTAGATTTCAAAAGCACCTGATAGATTAAAAGCTAAAAAGAAAAATCAAAAACACATCACAATAAAAACCCACTGGTAAACAGGATGCTGCAACAGGCTGGTGGTGGCAGAGAAGCCGAGGAAGGAAATGGCCCTCTGAAGGTAATTTGTTTCAGGTCCTAACTGCTTGCTGGGGTGAATTAAAATAACACTCTGTGATTCTGCAACGTCAGGCTGCTTGGTCTGCTACTTATGAGAAATAAGGTTTTTTTCCTTTATTTGTTAAGAGGTCCTATTCTTAGATAACAGTCATTTCACATGTCCTTCATAAATTACATTAATTAGGTCACCTTTCTGAAATAATTGGGTTTTTTCCTTCACCAAAAGACCTTTCCTCAAACACAAATTGCTGTTTCACTTTGTCTACAGAAATAGAACCGGACTGAGTGGGAAATGAAAAAGAGAACGTGGAAGTGCTCTCAGCTGGAAGAAATAAAGTACTTTAATAAATATTATTGCATAGGAATGTCTCATCACCCACAAAATAATACGCCTCCTTGTAAAATAGACTGTCCCAAAAAACAACCTCAGCTCTTATCTCCAGCCGCTGCAAAATGATATGCAGTGGTATTTATCAGCAGTGGACAACACTTGTGTAAGAAAAACCTACAGCTAGGCATTCACTTTTTCAGCCTTCCCATTCCTAGAGTAAATACAAACAAAACCACCCTCTCCCAAGTACAACTCTAAGTTTCCCTCCAGGGAATCATGTTTCTGCCTTTCACCAAAACTCTCAGCTCAGTCCTTGTGTAACAATGATCATGTTTGACAGCTTACGTACTAAGAAAGAAAAAAAAGACATAGGCAAAAATTTCCACTCCCTGTCTCCACTAGTTAAGGTCTGCAGGGTCGCCTCAGTAGTCCTTGTGCAGTTGCTATGGCAGCCTTTTGTCTCATTCTTATCTTTCCATGACAAAACGTACAGCAGGAAATCTACTCCTGGTGACATCTATTAGTGATGATGGTGGTACCTCATGGAAGTTTTGCTGGCTTTTCCTCTTTTCTTCTCTTTTCCCTCACACCAACATACACATGTGCAGAACCAGACACATGGGGTGGGGTGAGCACTCTGTGGCATTTCTCTTGCAGTGAGAGTATTGCATTTACATGCAAGGTTGTGGTAGCAGTGGAGCTGCACCAGTGGCTTCTGTGACAAGACACCAGGAGCTGCCCCTCATATCAAACAGAACCAGTGCCAGTAAGACAGACCAAAACTGAGTAAGATTGGCCAGAGCTGAGTCCATCGGCGACATGGGTAGTACCTCTGTGCTAATGTGTTTTTAGAAAGGGGAAAGAATGTTATGCAGCAGCTGTGAGAGAAACAGTCCTGCAGTCACCAAGGTCAGTAAAGAAGGAGGGAGAGACAATAGTGATGCTCCTTCAGGTGTCAGAGCAGAGATATCCCTGCAGCCCATGGTGAAGGATAGGGTGAAGCAGGTAGTCTCCTACAACCCATGGAGGTCCATCTTTCAACCCATAGAGGACCCCATGCTAGAGCAAGTAAATGTGACCTGAAGGAAGCTCCAGCTCAGGAAGATATCTGCAGAGGTTCCTTTCAGGACCCTATGAAGAGTTACCCACACAGGAGCAGTTTTTCTGGCGAGACCTATAGACTGTGTGGGGGACCCACATGGGAGCTATCTGTCCCTGAAGACCTGAACCTCGCAGAAGGGAACCATGCTGGAGCAGTTTGTAAAGAACTACAGCCCATGGGAATCATGTACACTGGAGAATTTTGTAGAGGACTGTCCCCTGTTGTAGGTAGAAGGAAATGTTTTCTGTAAAGAGCCCTCCCCCTGAGGATGGATGAATAGAAGAGGCAATGTGTGATGAACTGACTGCAACTTTTATGCCCCTTCCTCTTGCACTGTTCAGGGGGTAGAGTCAGGGCAATAGAGAATGAAGCTGATTCTGAGAAAAAGGTATAGGTGGTGCAAAACTGAATCTGTTTTGTCCATCACAGTAATTGCTGAGTGCTATCATTGTCTCCATCTTGATCCAAGAGTTTTTCATCACACTTTCTCCCCCTGCCCAGCAAAGGACAGTTAGTGATGGAACACCTTCGTGGGTAGCTGGTGGCCAGCAAATGTTGACCAAGCACATGTAGAATAACACAAAAGACAAATCATCTACCAGATTATTCATCACATAAAGACAGTTGCCTTGCCAGGAGCAAAGCAATAGAGAGGTCACAGGATGCGTTCTTGGCAAGCATCAGAAGGTCTTGAAAAAATCAATTAGCTTTTTGTGTACTTCTTTCTCAGCCATAATCCACCTCTCATCGAAGATGTTTCTAGTGAAAATAATATCTTTCCTTCTTGTTTGTACATTATCTAATTCAATCAAGACGAGTCTTCAATGGATATCCTGTCCACTACAGGAATGAAAAAGCTGTATATCTGCCATAGAAGAGTGAGACACGAATGACTGGCTGCTATTTTAGCATTGAAAAGTGCCAAAAGAAGTGTCTATCAGACAATTCATGCAGTTCCATGAGCAGCACTTACTCTGCCATGTTTTCAGCTTTATAAATATTACATTCCAATACATGTTTGTACACTGTAAAGGGAAATATTTATAGTATTCAGCTAGTGGGAGAACTTGATGAGAGATCAACTGCATTCATTGCACAAGAAGTCCTGAAGTTGGCTCATCAGGAGAAATACAGACCCTTAAGCTATTTTACCAGTATCAGGCCAGTTTGGGATTTTATAAAGATAAATTTCCCTTGGATACTGCTTTATATAATGCTAAAATAGTTTAACCTTTTGTGTGAACTACTTTATACTAACCCCTCTACTCAAGAAGATGAAAGAAATCACATAGACACCTATTTCAGCAACTACATTAAAAATCTGAAAACCAGCCAAGTCCCTGGGTTCAGCTGGCGGTGGCCCTGAAGAGGTAATCTGAATTTAACTCTTCAACATGCTGATATCAGTTCTGTGCGAGTATCTGTAGGTGAACCAGTTTTCAACTGGGAAAAGCCTTTAGGATTGCCATTGTCACACAGGAAATGTAAGATGCAAGTGATGAACACAATCATTTATCCCCAGGAGTCCAAATATCTTGTTTGGCTGATTAAAAAAGAAAAACCCCTCTATTTTAAATTGCCCTGAAAAGCAATTTTTGCTTTATTTTCTTGTATCTTCACTGCAGCAAATGCTAACCTTTTTTCATGTGTTATTTCTGAGTGACGTGAGCATGACCGTACATAATTATAGAGGGGAACAAATTCTGCTTGCATGGCTGTGTGACTTATGAGTCTGTCACAAACGGAAGAGGTTCTATCGTAATTTTCAAACATTTCTTTCCAAAACCTGACACTTGTCTATAACGCGTATTCAAGACGAAAGTGCCAGTGACTTCAGTTTGTGTTGCTCCAGTCTTTACATGTATGGAATTTGGTTTCCACATCTCAGCACACATAATGCATAGGGTGTCCTTCTGAAACCTCTAGTTATGAGAACAACAGGCACAGGGCCCTTTAGAAAACCTGATCCTTTTCAGGTTCTTAAATAAGGGAGCTGAGAAATTGTACCTCATCAGCAATGAAATGTCAGCTTCAGCTATGAAGCTTTAAAGGTTACAGGTCTAGGTGATGGCTAACAGCATAAATGTGCAAGTGCAGGAAAACCAAGATATAACAGGTAATGCAGAAAATCAGAGAGATGCTATGTAAGACTGAGGGTCGACACAGGGAATCTATTTTGCTTTTGAGTTGAGATTTGACAAGTTTAAGTCTGGCTCACTTCTGCCATTCCCAGATTTCACGCTTAGTGACTGTAGAGTGCATTCAAGAAAACAATCTGACCTAATCAAATGTATAGGCAGAATTGATGAGCCAAAGTTGTTAGCCGGACAAAGCCCACTGCAGTACTTGGAAATACCCTCATTTTACATCACAGTTCTTCAAATGAGGCCAGGAATGATACTGCTATTGATACATCTTGTATAGATGTGTACTGCTCTGTATGGGTCAAGAACATCAATGTTTTTCGTTAGAGGGGGTGTCTAGGATGAGGTCCAGAAAGTTGTGTGTAGCTCTGTTCAAATGCTGTTCTACCAAGTAGAATTTAACACAAAAATACAGGTTTTGATTAAAATCTTTGTAAATCTCTTGAAGTATGGAAGTGGCCAACAGCCAGCAAGCACTGATTTAATGTCTTCCATTGTCCTTTCAACCTGAATTATCCTATAATTTCACATCCAGAGGCTTCAACATGAGAAAATTCACCCAAGAAAAGGAGAGAAAAAGTGGCAAAACAGATGTGAGGGTTCTCTAGATGCCCTAAATCACCGATGTCTAAGTCAGCAAAAATAATTGGTTAAAAATTCAACACCTCCCATGAAAGACATATTACACTTTCTCCCTTCATCCAACCTTGTTCTGTAAATGGAGGGAGACGTCCTTACAACTGAGAATTTTTGCCCTTCAACACTTCCCTTTTCCACTCTAAATGAAATATTATGTGCAACCACTTACCAGTATAAATGAAAACAAAACTACCTCCATGAACTCAGAGTCAGCAAAGCCTCATCCTGCTCCTCACGTCTCATCAGCTGCACAAACCATTTCTGTCCAAACTCAGTTTGGGACGAGGAAACATTCCAGCAATACAGCAGAGAGCGCAAATTGTGCATACCACCCACGGGTAGAAGGACTGTGCAGTGCTTCCTAAGGATCAATAAACTGTTGTTGCCATGACACTGGGCCTCCAGCTCAAACAGCTTCCATTGTAAAGTGTGTGTTCTATATGGCTTGAACATAAGAAGGCAAAATTTGAATTTATAGACTAAAATTCAGATTCTGATGTGGGTGTGTTTGCTAACGGAGGACTGAGCACAGCCCAGATGTGCTTGTAGCATGCTAGACCAAGGGCAAAGCCAGGAACAAAATCACCTTTTATTATTTATTGAGTCTCTGTTTATTATTGTCTTCACAACCGGCGCCGCGGTAGGATAAGGTAATCCAGCTAGAAATGGTGGGTACATGAAATCTAACAGCTACCTTCTTCTCCAAGCTGATTGATCATGCCAGCCCAAAAGCTGATGTTGAAGAGTATTCTTGGTAGTGGAGAAGACCCAGCTGTCCCTTCACAGTGAGGACCTTTAAACCTCTCACCTTATGATACCAGCAAAGTGGAGTTGCGTGACTCCTGCAAAATACGTTGGCCAAATCATTGAAATGTTCCCACTCACATCCAGCATCATTTTCCGTGGCTCAGACCAGCTGACTTCCAAACAGGGTGTAAGTTTTTGTATGCAGGCTGAGAGCTTAGTGGCAGCAATGATTGCATCCGTGGGGAATAAAATACACAGTTGAGAGTTATCGATCTGCTGTCAGAAGCTGCATTCACAGCCTGTTATCTCTTCCAGTTGTCTCAAACAAACATGGAGAAAGTGGCAGGAGAAGGACTGATCCTGGCACAGAAAGGGGAAGGAGGAGAAGCAATAGTCTGTCCCTGAGCTTTTGGGAGCAATAGCAGCAATCCAAAATAGGTCCTACAGTGTGTCCTCATGATACAGTGATAAACCCAGCAGTTCTCTGTGTGAAAGCAAAGCAATCTGTGAACATGAGCATGGACATCTGGCTCATGTTTAACAAAAAGGACAGTGTCCTCTGGTATATAGGAAGCCACACAGCTACTGGCAAAGAAGACATAACAGCTCTGGAGCTTTGGAACTTTGTTGTAGTCATTTGTGTCACCTGGAAACACGTTTGTGTTTGAACAGACTTTTGTGGTCATACAGTAGGCTTGTGCTCCTTTTCCATATTAAGTGCCACAACAGATGTTAGAACAGATTATTTGCAAGGGTAATATTGGTTAACTTACCTGTGAGCCTGCTGAGCGAAGTATATTCGTATTTTAAAGTTATTGCAGTGTCTTCTGCACGCTCTACAGGTAATGAGTTATATTTGTTTTGCATTTCGAACGTGCAATGCTCATATACAACGATGTGTGTGTAAATACCAGCTTTAAGTCCTAATCCCCTCTTGGCACAATGATATGTAATCAATCAGATATTTAACAAGGAGTCATGTTAGCTTCAGGCTTAATAATATGGGTTGCTTAAAGTCAGGGGATAAATAATTGAATCTCTTAATAAATGCCACTCTTTCCAGTTGCGGTTTGTTCTTTATCAGCCCTGTTGTATAGAAATCACTTATTTACAGAAGAGACTAAATAAAATTCCTTAACACAGATGAGAACTGTGTAATTCAGGCTGATTAAAGGGGGGAGCTTTCTGTTATGTGAAAAGACTATTTATTTAAATTACCTCTTCACTGTGCGAACTGGAGGAGCTTTTGCAGTTAAGAATGAAAAGCAAAAAACCCATTATCTTAAGAAATATCTTGAAACACCTCCTTGTATTATCAAAGGCATCTACGCAGATATGAAGGTCCTTAATTATACATGCACTACAACTGCTTGTGTGGCAGAATCGATCCTGCAGTCTGAAGCTGCAGTTCTAAAGTCTCACAAACTCTAAACAGTGAAGGAGAGCAGGAATACCAACATTTTTTAGCAACCTTTTGGGTATGGAAGAGCTATTTCACTTACACTCCCTTAGCTGTCAGCCTAAGGTCTGAAGTGCAAACATTTAGGTCTGCACTGGACCTTACGTATTTCTTTTCTCTAAGACCAGCATTGGTGTAAACCTGGTATAAAATTATCCAAGCCTCACAGTGACTCACACTGACGCTGCTTTGCAGTGTTTCAACATGAAATTTACTTTACCTGCTACTTCAACTCCCTCTGCATTAGCAAAGCTGAGACACGTTTTCTCAATGGAGGCAAAATTAATGTCTTATTGCCTAGATGTGGCAGTACGTTAGGCTTGTCTTGATAGAAAAAAAATATAAGCAAATCTGTTCACACATGCACCATTGAAGTTTAATCTTTGGTTACAGACTGAAAGGGAACTGTTAATTTTAGAGGTAAATTTGTCTTAATTTATTTAACAAGAGAACAAACGGTGGTCTGCTGACAAGAGTAATGCTGTCCTTGTGAAAGCAAAATTCCCTTGAATGAGCAACCACTGCTGTCACAGAGGTCACATCTGCAGAATGAAAACCCACCGTGCCATTAATTTGATGTAATCTGAACGTAAGTGACGCAGTTCTTCATCCTCAGCAAGGACTCGCCGTTGCTAAGATGTTATTAACACGCAGAGCTCTTGTTTACAACTGTTGTTAAAATGTCAGTTAGACAAATCAGTCTACCAACCTTCTTCATCCTTCTTTGCCTTTTGTTGTTGCTGCTGAATGGCTGATGACTGTTCAAGACATGAGGAGAAGTAGTCACCCAAGGTAAACAAAGAAGATTTTCCGACAGGCAGAAGCTTCCACTTTTGTTTCATAATGACAACATAGGTTTTTAGTGTGTGCCAGCATCTGCTGAGAAGCCCTGCTTGGCCATCACCTTTAGGGTCTGAACAACCCAGATGTTTACTGCACTAGACTCCAGAAGCTTTAGGCAGCAAGCACAGCCTTTTGCAGAAATGCAGGGCAAAAAGGATAAAGGAGTTTATGAAAGCCAGAATAAGTAGATAAATGTATTACCTTTACCTAAATAAGCAGTTATCCAGGTTTGAGTTAGTACAGAACTAATTCTGTGCAGTTATTTCAGTTTTCATCTCAGTCTCTTCTAAGCAACTGCACTCTATGGCATGTTTGTGCAGACAGTGTCTACTTCTAGAAGTGAAAATACCTGATACTTACAGTCACTACAAAGCTCTAGTGTGGACAAGGGTTCTTACTCATAGGTTCTCTTGTGAGAACCAAGGTCTCTGTTAAATCTTATGCACCTGCAGGGGGGAGCATACAGGGAAGGAGATCCTACGCAGACCAGCAAGGCATTATACTCCAATACAATACATTACATTGCACTCTAAATGGTATAAAGCTGAGAGATCGCAGGGTCAAGCCCTCTTCTTCAATAGTCAGTGTCCAAGACCTCCTCCTGTTCTGCCTTCCACCCTTATCTGTGCATTCCAGAATCCAGTTCCAGAATTCAGCTCCTAAATCCAGTCCCCAGCTGCCTGAACCTGGGACTCCCCAGCCTCTGCCCCACAGCAACAGTGGTGACAGTGATATAATTGCCATCAAGAGGGCTGGGATGTGCATTGGTTTTCTATATCATAGAATCACAGAATTGTTGAGGCTGGAAAAGACCTCTAGGATCATCAAGTCCAGCCTATGACCTAACATCACCACATCAGCTAGACCATGGCACTAAATGCCCTCTTACCCTGTCACTAGTTGCCTGGGAGATCAGCCTGAACCCCACCTGCCTGCAACTTTCCTTCAGGCAGTGATAGAGAGTGAAAAGGTCTCCCTTCAGTCTCCTCTTCTCCAGGCTAAACAACACCAGCAATCTCAGCCTCTCCTCATCAGACATTCCCTCCAGTCTCTTCCCCAGCCTCATTGCTCTTCTGGACTCACTCCAGCACCTCCTGCACCCAGTACTCAAGGTGAGGCCTCTCTAGTGCCCAGTACAGGGGGAGAATTACATCCATAGTCCTGCTGGCCACTATTCCTGCTGCAAGCCAGGATGCCTTTGGCCTTTCATGCCACCAGGGCACACTGCTGGCATATATTTGCTGTATTTCATTTTATTGTTGTTATCACCAAGGCTGTTTTAGGGGTTTTTCCAATCCATAAGCCTCCTTTACTCCTGTTTTCCTCCCCTTTGGGAATGGAAAAGGGTTAATAGAGAGGATCTTTTATTCCTCTAGTGGCCGACTCAGCCTCGGTCCTTCACAGCAGACATAAAAGTTCATAAAACATATAGAACTGGTGTAAAGGTAATTAGAAATAAATATTTTATCAGCATAAATATTTTATTGGAATAAATAGTGAGGACTGCAGATCACAGGAAAAGAGGTTTCTGGTGAGAGTGACAACTGGCTTTAAAGGTAAGGTCAGTTCTTGAATTTTGGTTCTTTCCCTCTCTCCAACTATAAAGAAGATCTGGCATTCCACAAAAAACAAAGCTGGTGCCAGAGGCTTGAGAGTCGTGTGTTATAAGATCACCAGAGACTATTCTCTGTATGTATAGGAAACACTCCTTCGAAGATTTTCTTTGGCTTCGTTTGAAAATAGAAGTCCTATTAAGGAGAATTATGATCTATCAGTGTTTTAGAGAAAGAAAATAACAAACAACCTGGTCACTATATGAAGATAAAGTATATCACGCAAAACTAATAATTCATAAAAGCAAGAGACAGTCACATAATTTAAACTATTCTTTCCCAAATGAAGTCCAGTACATGTTAATTTAAACAAATACCAGCAGACTGAGTCAAATCCTCTTTCCTTGCTCTGGTCTTTCACATCGCTAAGGGAAAGATTATGCAGCTGCATTCCCAGCCAAATGTTCCATACTTCAGAAACCAAAACTTAATTCAAATCAAATACTCTGCCTTTCACACTCATAAAATCTTGTATTCTCCTGTGCGTTCTCGGAGTGTAGCTTCTTCCTTGACAGGAAGGCTAGATATGTGACTAAACCTTTCTTTTTTCAGGAAATAATATTTAACAGAAAATGGGGGGGAAAGACCTTTGAACAAAGCTTTACTTATAAAAGTACTAGCTGCTGCAGCAAATGCTTATTATCAATACAATAAAATTCAGACTGTCACGTTCTATTCTACATGTATGAAAAGTGGTTACCAAGCCTGTGCTATCAAGACTGTATGAAAACTCACACTACCCTGTGAATCTGACTAAATATTACTCAGCCTCTTTAGAAGTGCAAGTCACAATGAGTTCTAAGAACCCTACTTAGTTACTTCAATGCTTTGATCACTGCTGTACACATCGTTCAATAACTGTTAACCATCGTGTTCAGTGCTTTGCAGATATCTGGTCTTGAAGGAAAACTTTTTAACAGTCTTTTCTGTCTATTTTAAAACTTTGTTGGGTGATGTCAAGAGCTACAAAGACAAAGCATATAGGAAAGGGAACAAGAGTATTTATGGCAGTTAACAAATATGTTGTCAGAAAACGTCCTTCCAAAAATTCTGTTCTAAAGAACTGACCCTACTTTTGAAGCCAGTGCTCATCCCACCCGAAGCCTCTTTTCCTGTCATCTGCCAGTTGCATCACATTGGTTGGTGTTAGGTCTAAAATAGCCTGTCCTTTGTAGCTTCAGTCATGCAAAACAAAAGACACTCCATATCCTTCAATCTTGTTTTTTTGGTGTCTGAGAATATTAAACCCTTCATCACCTGCCAGTGCTGTCAAGAGTATAAATATAATATGTATTTGAAACCATGGGAAAGAAACTTGATCATGGTTTCCTTCTGACTAGTGACAACAGTTCTGTCGACTTTTCAGGTTTTCTTGATAGTTCCTTGTATTTCTGGACTTACCATATTGACTTTTAACACATTTAGAAGGGGTGCCATTATCCTTACCCCTACGGCAACCCAAAAGCTACTCCATTTTTCTGCCCAGATACTAATTCAGCTATTAGGTTTTCCCTTCTCCTTCCCTTTTCCCTTCCTCTTCCATTTTCACTCATACTGTCTCGTATTTTCACATACAGATGCTTTCATAACCTCTTCCCTTCAAAAGTAATTTATAGTGCCTTCATAGCAACTCTCTTAAGATCATGCTGAAGGTGTTCTTTCTGTTCTCCATGAGATACCTTCACACAATCCCTCCCTCACAGGATGCTATTGCTTGGTGACAGAGGTTAGCACAGCACTGACAGCACCATCTGTGAAGCCAGAGCTCCAAGATTTGCCGATGCTGTCCTGACATGATACCCTTAAGTAGAAATATTAGCAGGAGCTCAGGCTCTTTACCTCCCCATGCTTGGAAATCAGGGTCACTGAACAGTAGTACCAGAACAAGGAGCATATGAGTCAAACCTACAGGGACACCTTGTGCTGGGACTCTGGGCAGCAAACCTCTGCCCTTGGCCAATGGTCAGTTCCTCAGGGAGGTGTCTCAACCCTCCTCATAAGATTTTCTACAGGAGAGGCATCTGTCCACCTTTACACATTTGTAGCTATAAACAGGACCAAAGCCCCTCGTTTCCTGATAAATCAGATGATAGTTTCTCAGATCATGGCAAAAAATATAATTCTTTAGACCCAAGTAGCATTCCAGCACATGCTCTGCATGAGAATTACTTTCCCACACATGCTTCACTCTCCCTCTTTTACTGCTTACAAAATCCTGGTGCTTGATGCATACAGCCCCGGGATATTTTCATGAATAACTCATAAACAGCAGTCAGTCTCCTGAGAGAAGCAGAGCGTTCTCCAATATAACCAAATAGCTTGACTTCTGGGTGTTTTACATTTGCGACTGAGGCCCTGTTAGCAATGCTAATTACTGTCGGTAGGTGAGGTACTTAAGATCAAAGAATTAAAAATTTACACGCAGTTTCTTTGGGGATAACTGTTGCGCGCAGGAGTGGATGTTTGCGGAGCATGTTACAGTAATGCGGGGTTGTGCTCAAGGAGTGCCTCACATGTGTAGGGCTGCAAAAATAATCAGAAGGCTGGAACACCTCTCCTGTGAAGGAAGGCTGAGGGAATTGGAGATATCCATCACGGAGAAGAGAAGGCTTTGGACAGACCTTAAGGTGGCCTTTCAGTACTTAAAGGGGGCATAAAAAAAAGATTGAGACAATCATTTTAGGAGAGTCTGTTGGGACAGCACAAGAGACAACAGTTTTAAAGTAAACAATGATAGATTTAGACTACATGTAAGGAAGACAATTGTTACAATGACTGAGGCAAGAGTCTGACACAGGTTTCCCAGAGAAGTGGTAGGTATCCCATCCCTGAATACAATTCATGTCAGTTTGGATGAGACTCTGAGAAACCTGGTCTAGTGGAAGACGTCCATAATCATGCAAGGGGGTTGAATTAGATGACATTTAAAGGTTCCTTCTAACTGGAATAGTCTATGATTTCTATGGTTCTGCTAATACATCAGTACATCTTGTCTCTTTTACATACTTTAAAAAAAAATATATAGACCTAAGAATGTATAAAACTATTTGGCACAAGAAAATCTAAGATTCAGTAGTAAAGACCCATCCGTCTTCCCTGACCTTTGTTCTGGTCATCCAGGGTGATGCAGTGCAGTTTCAAAAGCCATTCTTCAACCAACAGTTACAGACTGCCACTGAGAAAAAGCTGAGGATGCTCAAGTATTGGGGAGACATGGAGCCTCAGGAGAGGCGTCTGAGAATTCCTTCACACTTAGCTGAACTGTCTGTTCTGAAGGAAGCAGAAGGACTCGAGAATCCTTAGACCTTGAGCATGGAAGAGAGACTGGGTTCTTTTTGAAAGCATGTCTCCTGCATTAAGGAAAGCAGTTCCAACTGCTAAGAAATCAGGCCTGTTTGATCAGAGTTTTGCTGGAGAAGCTACACTGAAGAATTGAAGAGTTTGCCAGTCTGGATGGCCGAGGGTTCGGCATCCCAGGGATGTCGCCGTCCCTGGAGCTGTTCAAGGCAGGATTGGACGTGGCACTTGGTGCCATGGTCTAGCCTTGAGCTCTGTGGTAACGGGTCGGACTTGATGATCTATGAAGTCTCTTCCAGCCTTGGTAATACTGTGTGATACTGTGTGGTGATGTCGCCATCCCTGGATGTGTTTAAGGAATGAGTGGACACGACGCTTAGGGATCTGGTCTAGCAGCTAGATAATAAGATGAAGGTTGGAGTCGATGACCCTGGAGGTCCTTTCCAGTCGTGATGATTCTGTGATTCTGTGATCTGCAGACGAGAGTGAGCGACACAAAATAGGGGCCCAGAGGGTCTTTCCGAGTGAGTAGAAGAGATGGTGGTTGCACTCCTCTCTGCTTGACTGACATATTCTTTCCCCAGGTCTTTAATGTAAAAAACCCAAAGACCAATACGATAGTGATCTCCCATTGCATTTTTTTCAGAAATCGTGATGGCGTTTGTGACAGTTTCTAGTTTGTGTGCACTAACCTGCTTAACTTTTTCTTCTTTCTCTATACAGAGTTAATAAACCCTCTTTCATTTTCCCTAAGCCATCCATTGTCTGCAAATTCTATCTGAGATCTCATCGAGACCTAAGTGCTTTGTTTTCTTCTCCTTTTTTTTTAATTGTGGTCTTGAACCCGCCACAGCTCTGAGTCCAGTAATGCCACTTATCCCGTCAGTGAGCCACTTTGCAAATACAGAGCACGTTAAATCCAAATCTGGCTCTATAGCACGTTTGTATGCACTCTTGAGTCAAAACACTACGTAGCAGAGTACAAGCTGCTCCACACATTGCTGCTACCAACAGTTCTTGCTGTTGTGGTTTTCTGTCATAAACTAAAGGGAGGAGCAGACTGTTTTAACAGAGGACACGTGTTTGACATGTTACATCCCAGTCCTTCAGAAGCAAAGATACCTTGGCTGCTCAAAAACCTCCTGGAGCCTTTGCTCTTCTTCCATTGCTGCTCCAGGGTGGCAAAGGGTTACAGCACTGCTGGGTAATGCAAATCTCCTCCTCGAAGATCTCTGTGTTGTCAGAAAGTCTGTTACACTGGCAGCACAGCTGATCCTTTCAGAAAGATTCTGGCCAGGCAGAGCAAGTATTTGTTTCAGAGACCTTAATGTTAACACTGTAAGCCCACAAGGGAGACTTCCAAGAGCAAAGGAGGCAGCAGCCAGTTATACTTTTAGTTCTGCATGGCCTGTGTTTGTTACTTATCTTCTGTGTCCCAAGTGCTGCCAGGGTAGTGAAAAAGAGTATCCAAGTCAATCCACCCATAAGATTAAGAGCAAAAACATGGCAAAACAGACTTTGAGAATGGTTTGGGAGATCCTTCATACCTACTGTGAATGCACAGCAAAAACATGTTATTCAACAGTAGCAGGATGAATCAACCCCACATCACCTCAGTCTCATGTTGTCATTCTCCTGTATCTTCTGCGTGCTGTGCCTGCCCCAGTGAATACGATGCTTTTGCAGTACTTGTGACATTATTTTTCTATTGGCCTGTCACTGCAGGGTTTCCCGACTTCTCTGGGCTGTATCTAACCAAAGACAGCGTGCCTAGCCATAACAACTGCTGTCTCACAAGCACATAAGCACTGGACCAGATTAATGCAGCTTCTCGTTAGATTATGGTGAAAGCAAGTAGATATTTTGTGTGGAGTGAAGCATCCATGATTCTACGGTAAGATGTGGGGTGGCAGAGCGCAGAGGCAGGGTGGTGCTGGCAGTCCCAGGTTTTAGGCACAGATCACAACGATTGGACAGAGGTCACTGGAGCATGCAAGTATCAGATTAATTTGGTAAAGATAGTTCTAGAGACAATAAAGGAAAGTGAAGTACTAGCTAACTGGGAACCAGCAGGGGTGGGGGGGAGGAGAAAGGGAAAGGATCATTTTGGCGAAATTTGTGAGCAAAATCTATAAAAATTAACTCAGATGTAGCCAAAGAAGGAAGTGTGATCCAAATCAAGGTCTTCCAGCAATGATGAGGAACCCTGTGATTACTATCACACCGCTCCCAGAAAGAATTCTGCGGCACTGATGACTTCCTATGCCCCTTTCACTTCAGACTAGGAATCACAGATTAGGTAATTTAGGGAAACATCTGAAGGGCAGGAATAGCAGTAAAGTTCTGGGTGGGTACCGGGAAGGGTTTCTGTATTCAGGTCTATTTGCATTATTGAGGATTTTCAGTATTAATTCATGCTATGGGTGTTTTGACTGGAACAAGTGCACTCCAGATATATCACTGCCATTCTACTGCACACACACACGTCCCAGAGTCATGACACTTTGTCACAGAATCATAGAATCATTAGGGATAGGAAGGGACCTCAAAAGATCATCTAGTAAAATCCCCCTGCCACAGCAGAATCCCTTAGATCAAGTTGCACAGGGACACATTCAGGTGGGTTTTAAATGTCTCCAGAGGAGACTCCACAACCCCCCTGGGCAGCCTGTTCCACTGCTCTGTCACCCTCACTGTGAAGAAGTTCCTTCTCATATTTATGGGGAACTTCCTCTGTTCCATCTTACACCCATTGCCCCTCATCCTATCACCAGATGACACTAAGAAGAGCCTGGCTCCACCCTCCTGACGCTCACCCTTCACATATTTATAGATATTAATATTTCCTTCTTCCTTTTTTTTGTATTAACAAGGTGTTTTAATGGGTATTTCTTTTGTTTGGTCATTCTGTACTAAGCATACTGAAGTAAGGTGCAGACAATAAGCCTCAAGTCAATACCATAATTACATACTAGGTTCACAAATGCAATCAATTAATATCTATTATTTTTTATTCCTGTTGCTTGCTCTGAGATTTTACTTGTCCTGCCTTTTTTTTAAAAAAAAAGATATTTTCCATAGATCCATAACATTTCTCAACAGTGTTTAGCAATTTTTTCATTTCAGCCAAGACTATCTGCTTTTTGAGATGAAAGTCTATACCTCTTTTGAACAAAGAAATGAGTTACCTGTGTTTTAGAGGATGTGGGATCTAAATTATAAGAAAAAGATGTTTCATCTTCATTTAAAATTTTCTGACTGTACTGTGTCCTACTAAAATCTTCTTGTAAATATATGTTAGTGTGCTGTTACGAATTATTCATGGACTTAACAGAACGTGAAGAGGATTATAAAACATATACAGATAGAATCATAAAATAGTTTGGGTAGAAAGAACCTTAAAGATCATCTAGTCTAAGCACCCTGGCATGGGCACAAACCTCTATCAACAGGTCAGATTTCTCAAAGTCCAATCCAGCCTGGCCTTGAAAACCTCCAAGAATGAAGCACCTACAACTTGTCTAGGCAACTGTTCCAGCGCCTCACTACCCTCAGAGTGAAGAACTTCTTCCTAAGTCCTATTCTAAATGTACCCTCTTTCAGTTTGAAACCATTCCCCCTTATCCAATTTCTACATGCTCTTGTAAAATGTCCCACTCCAACCTTCTTGCCTACCCCTTTCACTAACGAAAGGCCACAATAAAGAGTTCCCAGAGTCTTCTCCAGACTGAATAACTGAAACTCTCAGCATGTTCTCATGAGAGATATCTTCAACCTTCTGCAGTGGATGGTGCTTCTCTCTCCCAGTGTCTCCTTTTGCCTTCAGCCCCCAGTGCAGTGTGCCCAGAGCACTTACTGGTGAAGATCAAAACAAGAACTCATTGGGTGCCTCGGTCTTCTCCATATCTCAGGCAACCACATCTGCCTTTTCAGTCCAGAGATGACACACATTTTCCTCAATATTCCTTTTTTCAGAGACAAACCTATAAAGATTTTCTTGTTGCCCTTGACACCCCAGACAGATTTAATTTCAGAAGAGCTTTGGCTGGGTCCCTGCCTGCTTGGACAATTCCTCTGTAACTGTCCCAGGCTGCTGCCAATGGCTTCCCTTTGAATCGTAGGGTCATAGAATGGACAGGGTTGGAAGGAACCTAAAAGATCATCTACTTCCAACCCATCTGCACAGGCAGGGACATTTTCTCTAGATCAGGTTATTCAGGGCCACATCCAACCTGGCCTTGAACACTTGCAGGGATGGGACAGCCACAACTTCCTTGGGCAACCTGTTCTCGCACCTCACCATCCTCACAGGAAAGAATTTGTTCCTAATGTCCAACCTAAATCTCTCCTCCTCAAGTCTGGAACCCTTTGCCCTTGTGCTCTCACTATGAAAACTAGTGGAGGCAGTGTCAGCACACCCCTGACAGGTCTCAGACAACTAATCATGATTCTAATAAATACTGTCAAAGGTGTGTCTCTCATGAACTGCTGTTACCCATTACAAGAGTAACTGCTCATGTTTAATTTAAAAGTGAACCAAACATTTGCATAAAATTCACATTAAAAATGAAATGCAACTTCAGTTCACCTGCTGGCACATTTAATTTATGCTAGCCAGGCATGTTGGGTTGTTTTCCTCTCTAAGTGTTTTAAAGAGCTCTGAAAGGCAAAGAACAAGTCCTGATTACTGGACTGAGGCATATTTGCTAGTGTTATGGTGTAAAAAATGCAGTGAATGTTGACTTTAAAATATTCAAAAGTAAATTGAAATACTCGGAATCATTTCTTCCAAAAATACTGAAGTACTCTGCTGCAATAACAGAGCAAACAGCAAATGGCGGCTCCTAACTACATCAGCCTACTGTGCTTGGTGCAGTAGAAAGGCTTCTGGTATGGAAACCATTACAGAATATTTATTTCTTCTTTCATGCTTATATGAGGAAAACACTTTTTAATCATCTTTGCCAATGGTTAGTAACAATCTTAAACTCAAACATAACACTCTCTTGTTCTGTTAGTTGAGCAATAACATTAATTCAGTTCCCATTGATCTAGGGACTGTTAAAACTAACATAAAACGTATCACTGATGAAGAGGTGTCCTCATCATTGTTGTGGTGAGTGTGAACCAAAATTCATGTCCTGTGGGAAATCAAAACAGTGTAGACTGTGCAATGGAACACATGAGATGTGGTCAGCCAACAGAGATGTAGAAATACCTGGAAAGGGCTGGTTCCTGTCCTGTGCATATCCACGTTCCAGGACTAGGGGCAATGGAGCAAAGCTGGAGCTGGGTAGATTTAGACTGGATGTGAGGAGGAAGTTCTTCACCATGA
>JAOXOE010027148.1:0-19241 GCA_028565055.1 Phoeniculus purpureus
ATTGCTTGAAAAGGCCAAAGTTGGCCCTCCTGAAGTCCAGGGTTGCGGTTCTGGTAGCTATTCTATTCCTACCACACAAATCTTCTGCTAGTTCATTGCTGGACATGTGTAAGCAGCTATGTATACTCATTTTTTAAAAATTCCAAATAATATTTGCAGACATTTATGTCTTAGAATCATAGAATCACTCAGGCTGGAAGAGACACTTGGGATCATCGAGTCCAACTATCAACACCACTCTACAAGATCACCCCTAAACCAGATCCCTCAACTCTACATCTAAGTGACTTTGAAACACCTCCAGGGATGGTGACTCAAACACCACCCTGGGCAGCCCAGTCCAGTGCCTGATCACTCTCTCTGGCAAGAATTTCTTCCTGATGTCTAACCCTCCTCTGTTGAGGCTTGAAGCCCTTCCATCTGTTTCTGTCGCTAATGACCTGTGAGAAGAGACAAGCACTAACATCTCTGCAATGTCCTTTCAGATAGTTGCAGAGAAAACCATTTTACCCAGATACTACTGCCATGATTTCTGCTTAGCAGGGAGCAACTTATTTCTGAAGTATTAATGTCTATTTAAATCCTTTGATTGGAATCATAGCATCTTGGAATGATAGAATCATTAGTGTTAGAAGAGAACTACAAGATCATTCAGCCCAATCACAAACCCAACCCCTCTCTGCCCAGTAAAACCTGTTCCCCAGGGCCACATCTATTTGCTTTTTAACTCCTCCAGGGACTGTGACCCCATCCCCAATCCCAGGCAGCCTGTTCCAATCCCTGACTACTCTGTCAGGGAAGAAATGTTTCCTGATGTCCAATCTAACCCTCTCCTGTCACAACTTGAGGCCATTTCCTCGTGTCCTATCACTAGAGACTTTAATTGAGCTGTGTCATATGTATGTGCAGCTATCTTATAGGACAACTAACTACAGAATCAGTCACTCAAAATCTGTTGCACACATACAACCATATCTAGTTTCAGTCAGAGTGAAACCAATAATAAAGATTCTTAATTTGAGCTGAATCCAGTGCCCTGAGGTATCCAAGACAGCCACACAAGGTTTGCCATATGCCAGAAGATATAGGAAATCTGCGCTCTTCTGAGTCATCAGACTGGCTCTAACACCCAAGAACATCTAAAACTATTTTAGGTGTTAATGTCCAGGCACCTTCATAGAACCACTGCTCTAAAAAAGGGAGTGCAGTTTATTTTGAGAAAGAACAGTCAGAATGTTCCCTGGATGAATTTCAAGTTGGGAGACTCAATCTGTCTGAAGTTTGCAGGAAACTTCAAAAGAGCAGTGATCTACAAAGGATCTAACAGAGGATCTGAAGGAGGTGTCTTCTAGGAGTGTTCTAGCAAAGGATAGAAAATTTAAGACTTTCTAGTAGATGTAACCTGGAATATAATAGACACTCAAGAAACTTTGATAAGGGCTTCTTTAGAAAATTTGGTAAGGACTTCTTTAGAAAAGCGATATGAAGGAAGCAAATCAGAAGGGAAGAACAGGAAGATAAATCTTCTAACTTACACAGATCACTAGGAATTGGAAGGGACCTACAGGGGTCATTGAGTCCAACCCCCATGCTTGAGCACGATCATAGAATCTAAACAGGCCACACAGGAACACATTGATGGGTCTTAAAAGTTTCCAGAGAAGGAGACTCCACAAACCCCCCTGGGCAGCCCCTTCCAGGGCTCTGTCACCCTCACTGGGAAGAAGTTCCTTCTCATATTTATGTGGAACTTCCTGTGTTCCAGCGCACACCCGGTGCCTCTTGTCCTATCATTGGGTGCCCCTGAGCAGAGCCTGGCTCCATCCTCCTGACACCCACCCTTTCCATATTTATCAACATTCATGAGGTTACCCCTTAGTCTCCCTTTTTCCAATCTCAAGAAACCCAGCTCCCTCAGCCTTTCCTCATCAGGGAGATGCTTCACTCCTTTCGTCATCTTCATGACTCTACTAGGGGCAACACTCCAGCATGCAGTAAGATATCACCTGCAACTTTATCCCAAGTCGAAACCCAAACCCATCCCAAGATGAGTTTTAAGATGTGAAGGGGTAAGACACTCATCTCATGCAGAAACAGCTGGACATGTGTATTGTACAAGACATTATTTAACCAAAGCAAGCAAAAAACCTTCTCCAATGCAAATAAAACAATTTTAAAGTAGATTGACATCTTTTCATTGCTTTCACTCTGCCATTTCTTTCCAGTAGCAGCATATTTGCAGGTCACATATTTCATTCCTTCCATTCTGTATCAGATCTGTAACATTCCTCCTCTTACTGTATCTCTAGTCAAAGCATTTCTCTTCCAGCCTGAAAGAGTGTACAGCACCGTCCTGGATAAGAAGCTGCCAAAGTTAAATGCAGCTTGAATCAATCACTGCTCACTTACTATAGATTTTAGACACTAAAGATTTCTTGGAGAGCTAATTCCCCCAAAAAATCCGAAGAGTTAACAGAAAGGTTTCTTGTTAACAAGACCCAAAGAGAGGAAGTGATATTTGCCCTAGAAGTTATTTTTAAATTAGTTTCAACTGGAAAATAAAGTGTGCGGATCTGAAAGACTCTGGTGATACAACAGAATCACAGACTTATTAAGGTTGGAAGAGTCCTAAATTCTAGAACAGAACTTGTTGCTTTGTAACAAGTTGTATTAAGCTAAATGTGTTTTGAAAGTTAGTCAAAGGTTCCTGTATGTTAAACTTTAATATATTGTGTGTAAATTACTATCTACAGGCACTGAATCAAAGAATTACTGAGGCTGGAAAAGCCCTCTGAGCTCATCCAGCCCAGCCCACGGCACAGTCAGTCAGTCCCGCAATACCTCCAGGGATGGAGACTCTACCACTGCCCTGGGAAGTCCAGTCCAGGCTCCTATCACCCTTTCCATGAGGAAGGGCTTCCTAACATCCTCCCTAACCCTTCCCTGATGCAGCTTCAGGCCCTGCCCTCTCATTCTGGTGCTGATTGCCTGGGAGAAGACCCAGACCCTCACCCTTCAGGGAGCTGGAGAGAGGGAGAAGGTCCCTCTGAGCTGAGTCTCTTCTTCTCCAGGCTCAACACCCCCAGCTCCCTCAGCCTCTCCTCAGCAGACTTTCCCTCCAGTCCCTTCCCCAGCCTCATTGCTCCTCTGAACCTGCTCCAACCCCTCAATCTCTTTCTTGAAGTGTGAGGCCCAGAACTGCTCCTAGTAATCAAGGGGAGGCCTCAAGAGGAGATAGTTATCATTGATGTAGAAGATATTGATAGAAAATAGAGTTACAAGCCAGCAGGGCTAGGTGCAAATATTTACAAGAGAAGATCAGCTGAAGGAGTTCCATTATTTTCTGTACTAAATTCATATCTCAATGCCTGGTTCACATGAGCACTCTTAGTACTGCTAAATTAAAACATAAAACCAAAACTGTATCTCTTACTTCCAACATTTCATGCAAGAATCAACAGCAACCCAGATCCCTAAGAACTGCCCATGAGTTTCATTTTTGCTCATTTTTCCAAGCATGAGACCTACAGATGGATAGTTCTCTTGGGGAATGTTCTGCAAGGGTCTGGAGAATAAATCTTATGAGGAGACACTGAGAGAGTTGGAACTGTTTAGTTTGAGGAAGAGGAGGCTGAGGGGAGATCTCATTGCTCTCTACAAGTATCTGAAAGGACATTTTAGAGATGTTGGTGCTGGTCTCTTCTCACAGGGAATTAGCAACAAACCAGAAGGAAGGGCTTCAAGCTTCAACAGGGAAGTTCAAGAAGACTTCAAGCTTCAAGCTTCAACAAGTTAGACTGGACATCAGGAAGAAATTCTTGCTGGAGAGAGTAGTCAGGCACTAGAATGGGTGGTGGTTGAGTTGCCATCCCTGGATGTGTTGAAAAGTCGCTTAGATGTAGTGTTGGGGGATCTGGTTTAGGGGTGAACTTGTAGAGTAGGGTTGATGGTTGGACTCAATGATCTTTTACAATCTGAATGATTCTGTGATTAAGTGCAGTACGTTCATAGCCTCAAAATATTGCCAGAGTACTGGACAAGGGCAGACAAATAATTTGCTTCTTATTTAAATGTCCTCAAGTGCCAGAGAACTTTCTTTTGGAAGCAGTACGATGGGAATGTGTTGGAGCTATCATAATTAGTGGTAATTGCCAGTTATGGATCTTTTCCCAGCTTTATAGTCCAAGCTTCGGCTTGCTGCTACACCAGTGTTCAAATCTGAAATGAATCATCACAGGAGCTATTTCCTCATATCTGCAGCATGAGAAAATGTATCTGTAAGACACTGAAATACCCCAGGAGGGCTGCCTGGCTAATGAACCAACCCAGCCAATGTTTGGCATGAAAAGAGGCACAAAATGTAAAGAGATGTTCACATCTTCTCCCAGCAAGTTAGCATCTAGCCTTCTATACAGCTGAGTCACAGGTTAAGGACAAGCTGTGACATTGCCAAAGATAGCAGAGGTGCTCCAGCCCTCTGATCTATGAGGACATGCTGACAGAGTTGGGGTTGTTCAGCCTAAAGAGGAGAAGGCTCCAGGGGGACCTTATAGAAACCTTCCAATCTCTGGAAGCCTGGAAGGGGCTGTCAGAAGGCTGGGGAAGACTGTTCAATAGGGCAGGGAACAATAGGACAAGGGATCAGAGTTTGAAGATGAAAAAGGGCAGACTGAGGTCAGACATCAGGAAAAGCTGTTGAATCTGAGGGCAGGAGATCCCTGGAACAGGCTGCCCAGAGAGGTGGTGGAGGCCCCATCTCTGGAGCCATTCAAGGTCAGGCTGGATGGGGCTCTGGGCAACCTGGTCTGGGGAGTGATGGCCCTGCTTTTTGCAGGGAGTTGGACTACATTTTTTTCTACTAAACTTTTTCAACTCATCTCAAAGAAAAGAATTCCTTTGAATTTGACAAATGTTTGACTGGCAGTCACTTAACAAGTCGGTCGTGTACTTATAGCATTCTGACTGATTCCATTACAAATGATCAAATAATTATTGGAATCAAAGATACAGAACTACCGAAACGGTGACTATGAGATGGAAACCTAAATCAGGAGAAGCATTAAGGACCTGTCAAAAAGATGCTCGAAGAAAAGTGAGATGCAGTTACACTAGATAAAGATACTATCACAAGGGGAAACAGGAAAAGGGAAAGTCAAAATAAAGTGAGAAACGCCATAGAACAGCAAGAAGCTGTGATGGGCAGACAGTGCTTTAGCTGCAGTGCTGAAGGAAGAGATGGCAGAGGTCAGAATGATCTTAGGAAGAAGTTTTTTCCTGAGAGAGTGGTTGGGCACTGGAACAAACTGCCCAGAGAGGGCATGAAGAAGTCTCCTGCTCTGGAGATGTTCAAAATCCTCCTGAACACAGCCCTGTGTGACCTGTCCTAGTGGATCCTGCTCTGGCAGGGGGACTGGACTAGATGATCTTTTGAGTTCCCTTCCAACCCCTGACACTTTCTGATTCTATGACTTCTAATCAGTCAATCCACATTTTCTATGTAATATTTAGCCTTCCTGTTCTTTCTTTTAGTTTCATTATTAAAAGACTTTCTTTTAATAATGAAGTAATTGGTTCAAAGCCTTGTTGCTATGGAAATCTGGAGAGGGAGAAAAAAAGAAATCACAAACTCAAAGGTAATAAAAATCTATAAAATCAGTTTCTTCTTATGTCATAAAGTCACTTTTAGGTTGCAGTTCTACCTCATGAAGAGCAAAATCTGGAGGCTGCCTTTTCATTACTTTGAGAAGACAGCAGAATGCCCAGAAGCCAGCAATGAGTCCTTGTGGCCAAGGCCAATGGCATCCTGGGGTGGATTAGAAGGGGAGCGGTTAGTAGATGGAGAGAGATTTTCCTCCCACTTTGCTCTGCCCCGGTGAGACCACATGTGGAATCTTGTGTCCAGTTCTGGGCCCCTCAGTTCCAGAAAGACACAGAGCTTGCTGGGGAGAGTCCAGAGCAGAGACACAAATATGATGAAGGGAGTGGAGCATCTCCCTGATGAGGAAAGGCTGAGGGACATGGGTCTCTTGAGCTAGCAAAAAAGGAGACTGAGGGGTCAGATGGGGGTCGGGCTCTTCTCCCAGACAACCAGAACCAGAACAAGAAGGCAGAGCTTGAAGCTGCCAGGGGAGGGTTAGGTTGGATGTTAGGAAGACCTTCCTCATGGAAAGGGTGATCAGAGCCTGGACTGGACTGCCCAGGGCAGTGGTGGAGCCCCCATCCCTGGAGGTGTTTAAAGATGGTTTAGATGTGGTGCTTAGAGATCTGGTCTATTGGTGAGCTGGGTAGAGTGGGGTTATTGGTTGGACTGGATGATCTTGAAGGTCTTTTCCAACCTGAATGATTCTATGATGAATCGGTTAGTCGTGCCACCCTTGGCTGCTCTTGGTGCCTGTGGGTTTGCAGAGACCCCCATAGCTGGCAGAGCACGGAATTGCTCTGCTCTGCATCTGGGGTCACTGCAGCTCTTTCCTCTCCTGGTCTCACCACCTGGTTGTGGTTCAGTTGAACTCTCGAGCACTCTCTCAAAACACTTGGCGTGGAGCTGCTCAGCTGCGGAAGGGTGAAGCGTAGCCCGGAGGGAAGGCAAGTTAATGCTGGAGACAGGATCCCAAAATAGCAAATTCAGGGGCTAGCCAGGCCGTGTGTTAAAGCCTTCAGGAGAGGCAATGAATCGGGAAAGGCAGCAGGAGGGGAGAGGAGGGAATTGCTCCTGGGGGCAGTTCCTGCGTAACCAGTTTTACTCTCCATCCCATCCCTGGTGGGTCTCAGCCCCAGGACCCCCAGCTGCCATCACTGTGGTGACACCAGGGGACAGACTGGCCACGCTGAGGTGTCACAGCCCATGTTCCCCGTGCCCTGGCTGTTGCCCCAGCCTGCCGTGCCTCACGCAGCCGTCATCGCAAGGTGCATCCAGCCCCAGCAGAGCTGCAGCCCGCCCTGGCCCCGGGCCAGCAATAATACATTGGGTTTAATTAAAGCAGTATTTTTTCATCTCCTTCATACATTATTTGGTTATTACTTTCAGAACGAGCCAAGGAATTCTTGTATTCCCACCCCCTGCCCACTCACTCCCTCTCCTCTTCTTTTAATCTACTCTCTTCCCCCACCTTCCTTTTGCCCTTTTGCTGTCCTTTCCCTCGTCCCCAGGGTTCTAACGTGGGGTTTTTTTTCCAGCTATCACAAAGTTGTTAGGATGAGGAAGCCCAGGGCTTGGGAGGACCCTCTCACTGTAGTGGGATCAGCTGCTTGCAGCAGTGGGAGATGCTGGTGGGAAGCAGCTCAATGTCCCCAGCCATGTCCCGGCCGACCAGGGCAGGAGCTCGCAGGTAGAAAGGAGGGTGGAGGAGAAGGTAGTTCTCTGTCTCAATGAGTCCCAGCCCCAGAGCTCAACTGTATTTGTACTCAGTCCTCTGTGCAGCAGGGAGCAGCAGCTCAGAGATGCTGTTAGACCATGCAGCTCCTCGCTTCAGTGCTCAGATGGAGCCTTGTGGTGAACCAGCCTCACCACCTGGTTCCTTATCCTGCGGTGCCAGCGCTGCCAGCGGGATGCAGCAGAGATAGTAGTGTCCTGGGAGCTGATGCTTCGGTAGGGGAAATGCATTTGTGGTGAACCCTCTGTCCTGAAACACTCTCTGCCCACCGGGATGCTCAGGGATGGGTTGAGCTGAGGCTGCAGGGGGTCTGCTGCGAGAGGTGAGACATCAATAACTCTGTTGTTCTTCTCCTTCCCCCAGGCCCTTCCCATCAGAGGAGACCACGGAAAATGATGACGATGTCTATCGGAGCTTGGAGGAGCTGGCAGAGTAAGTGGCCTCGGCTTCTCGTGGAAAGGGGACACCAAGAGGGGGAAGCTGTGCTGGAGTTCCAGCAAAGTCAGATGAAATTTGACAGTGGGGCTGTGAGAGCCAGACTGGCTGCTTTGATCATCTTGCCAGGAGATTTTTGTGCTCTTATGACAGTCCATCTTCTCCCACGTAGAGCCCTGGCAGACATCGCTTTTGATCAGGTTCAGTCTATGAGAAGCTGAGTGGGGTGTGAGGGGACAAGCCCATGGGGGGAGCCCCTCTGGGCTAGTTCTAGAAGGACAGGGAACTGCTTGAAAGAGCCCAGCACAGAGCCAGGAGGAGGGTGAAGGGAGTGGAGCATCTCCCTGATGAGGAAGGGCTGGGGGAGCTGAGTCTCTTCAGCTGGAGAAGAGGAGGCACCTCATTAGTGCTGATAAATATGGAAGGAGTGGGTGTCAGGAGGCTGGAGCCGGGGGAGTGTCCAGTGGTAGGACAAGGGGCAGTGGGGACAAGCTGGAGCAGAGGAGGTTCGATGGAAACCTCAGGAAAAGCTTTTTCCCAGTAAGGGTGACAGAGCCCTGGAACAGGCTGCCCAGAGAGATTGTAGAGTCTCCTCTCTGGAGATATTTAAAAACCATCATGCCATGCTCCTGTGTGACTGGATCTAGGGGATCCTGCTCTGGCAGTGGGGGGGTTGGATTAGATGATCTCTAGAGGTCCCCTCACATCCTGTGATACTGTGATTGCTCTTCCTGCTAAATCCCATCATCAGCTGCAAAACTCTGGGGTTTAATTCCTCCTCTGAACCAGTAACAGAGACTGAGACACCCATTGCTAACTCAGCACTGGACCCTCTCCATGGTGTTTTTGTGGTCTCGTGGGTGCTGGCACGTGGCCCCGCATCCCCCGTGAGCGCTCTCTGGACCACACCAGGGCGGCCCTGCTGGGCTGCAGGACGATGCTGCTGGGTTGCTGTGTCTGCATTTATCAGGGTCTGTGTTTTGCTGCCTGGGATTTGAAAAGCCACCTGGAACTACAGCCTGTGTGGTGAATCGCGGGCGCTCTCGGGGTCGATGGCAGCGCTCCGGGGTTTTAGTTATGAAGCGCAGTGCGGAGGGACAGTCTGTATGGGTGGGTGTGTGGCTTCGTACAGTTAAATATTGTTGTTCCACAACATAAATAAGAAGGCTCCTTAATCCAATGAGTTCCTCATGGCTTCGGTTATTACAAAAGTAAATCATAAATTATGACTAGTGGAGGGAACGGAGTAGCCTGGAATCCCCCTGCTCGTGGTTTGCTCCCAGCAGCTACACTTCAATCAAATTTTGACTTAGAAAGGGATCCTTTCAAGAGGAAAGGGTGGTAGTGGGGGTTGTTTCTACCTCTCTCCTAAAGTTCTCAAAATTCTTTTAATATTGGGTTTTGAAATTCCTGACTCTCACACACAGATGTGCTTTGAACTGGAGAAAGGCTCGAGGGTGAGCTGCTGGGGATGGCAGCCCCCTCCTGGAAACGGGGGTGCTCAGAGCAGGTTGTTTGGTGTTGAAGATGGGTCCTCACCTCTAACCCTTCTGCTGCTGCTGGTGCAGCTCTGCAGAGTGTCCCAGTGGGGTCTTCCCAGACTGTTCACAGAGTCACAGAACATTAGGGATGGGAAGGGACCTTGAAAGATCGTCTAGTCCAATTCCCCTGCCACAGCAGGATCCCCTAGATCCAGTTGCACAGGAACATGGCCAGGTGGGTTTGATATGTCTCCAGAGAAGGAGACTCCACAACCCCCCTGGGCAGCCCCTTCCAGTGCTGTGTCACCCTCACTGGAAGGAAGTTCAAACCCACTTGGCCATGTTCCTGTGTAACTTGGTCTAGGTGATCCTGCTGTGGCAGGGTGATTGGACTGGCTGATCTTTCCAGGTCTTTTCCAACCCCTAATGCTCTGGGATTCTGTGACCACTGGGCAAAGCTATGTGTAAAACCCGTGTGGGGTGCATGTAACCCAGCGTAGGGGTATCACACTAATTCCCTCATGCAGATCCATGCTCCTGCTTCAGCCAGGTTGTGCACAGAACCCCAGCCTACCAAACAGAGGCACAATTCACCCATCGCTGGCAAGATCCCACAAAACACCCTGGAGAGCCCCTCAGCACCAGTGTAGCTGCTCCCCCTGCCTGGGTGACACACCAGCCACAGTCGTCCTTTCTCGCTGTGACAGCGAGCGTCTCTCGGCGCTTGACAAGGAAACTCTCTCTGGCAATTTGCAGCTCACAATGGTGGGTCCCGAGCCCCAGTGCCGGCCGCTGGCAGACTGTGGGGCCGCGTGAGAAAGCTCTTTCTTAGCTGCTGCCCATCTCCCAGCAGCGGAACAAGGGTGTCATTCACGAGCTGGGGATGATTCAGTCCACCCAGAATCTTTGCATCTGCTATCGCTGAGGATCCAACAGCCTTGGGAAGACCCGAGTGCATCTGAAATCTATTTACTGGGGGCAAGGAAATGATTTTCCCAGCAAGCGGTGAAGTGACCCCTGGGCTTTTTTCCGTGGTGACTTGGGGTTGTGGAATCTCCTTCTCTGGAGACGTTTAGAACCCGCCTGGACATGTTCCTGTGTGATATGGTCTAGGGGATCCTGCTGTGGCAGGGGATTGGACTGGATGATCTTTGGAGGTCCCTTCCCATCCCTAATGTTCTGTGATTCTGTGACTTGATCTAGGGGATCCTGCTCTGGCAGGGGGATTGGACTTGGATGATCTTTCGAGGTCTGTTTCCATCCCTAGTGTTCTGTGATTCTGTGAACAGATGAAAACTCAGTGGTGTCAGCCACACTGGTGATTTTGTTCTGTTAGAGCTGTGTTGTTCTGTTAGAATTGAAGAGATGCTTTGGTACAGCTGTTGCACTGAAAGCTTCAGTGCAGAGAAGCACTGAAGAGATCCCACGTCGTACAGCGGCACAGGGAAAGGTCAGGATAGCAGTCCTTCCCAAGAACCAGCGTGCTCCCTAAGTGAAGTCAGGGAATTTGCTGATGACTTTCTCGCATTTCACTGGCGAAGGTTCATTTCTTTGACTCAGTGATCCCAGGGGTCTTTTCTAGCCAGAGTGATTCTGTGATTCTGTTGGTAAAGGAAGAACAACAAATAGGAGAAGGTATAATTCTGGTGAGAACGTTAGTGGCAGAGCTCTCAGTGCTGCAGGACAGCAGAGTGGCATGTGTTTTTGAGAGCAGCCAACACTGAAAGCACAAAGTCTGATAGACTGTCAGAAGCGGGGACTAGCAGCATTTCAGAGAGGGAGCGAGTGCTGTTTTACATGACAATGTCTGACACTTACACCCGAGTGGCCTTGAAAGTCAGTCTGTGCTTGTCTTTGTGTGCTCCAATACATATTCCAGCTAAAACCTATGTGTGAGCAAAGAAAACAGAAAAGGCACTGGCTGAGGCATTTGTCTCACGTTGAAAGTCTGCACCATGCCCTCTTCAGACTGACATAAATAGGCAGTAATGACCAAAGGACACCTTCCTGGGCTGCCTTGCACAGGCTTGTATTCAGCCGCCCTTCTACCTGACAGCCAGCAACACTTGTTAGTTACCCTTTGCTTAAAGCTCAGCTTTCCCCACACAACCGTGTCTCTGTCATTATCCATCCTGTGTCTCTGTCATTATCCATCCTGTGTCTCTGTCATTATCCATCCTGATCAGCTGCTAACAAAAGGAAGACGCAGGAGTGCTGAATGATAACCAGGTCTTCCATCGTTGGACCCTGATTCCAACCACTTACCATCAAACCTATTGTTCAGCACAGCCCACTTACACTCCGCCTAAAGAAGTGATGCCCGCACCCCAGAAAGCAGCACGGGTGGAATGCAGGGATGTTTGTACTCCTGTGGTAGGAAATACTCATTATAAAATGGGAGCTGAAACCCCAAGGTTGCTCCAGAGTGTTTTCAGGGCTCTAGGCCCACAGACTGTGTGCCAGCTAATGGAAATGTTCCCTTCTAGCAGCGCGAAGTGAATGTGTAATGCAGCTCGGTAGTGTTCTGGGGCTCTTTAAATTTCATTTTACTGTTCTTTATGTGCCGTGCTAGCTTTGCATAACAACCTTAAGTGTTACACGGTAGTTTTCAGCTTGAATAATTTATGCTTGGCTGTGGGGTTTTTTCAGTGAATCCAGTTCTAATAGCACATGGACACTGTCAAGGGACATTTTATCCTAATGCCTCCTTTTGTTTTATTCAGTAGGAAATTATTGTCCTGATACTCTCAATTACAGTAATTCAGAGAAAAATAACTGCATCAAATACTATTCTGTGGGGTGCACAGAACATCATCGTTGTCTGGGTGGTCCTGCTGTGGCAGGGGGATTGAACTGGATGAACTTTCAGGGTCCCTTCCAATCCCTAATGTTCTGTGATTCTGGACTAGGTGATCTTTCGGGGTCCCTTCCAATCCCTAATGTTCTGCGATCCTGGGATCAAGGCAGACATACAAATACAGGAGCTATAGCTTTCCAGCTCTGTGATTTCTTTGTTCTCAACATTCTTTCTGTTCCCTGAAGGAAAAAAAGATGTTCATGTCATAGCTGGTTTTGCTGTTTATTTTCTACCTCCCTCATACCCTGACACGCCTGGTTCAGAAATGGTCTCTTATTCACAGAATCTGGAGACATTTATTCCCAGCCTGGATGTGTTTATATGCAACTTGATCTAGGTGATCCTGCTGTGGCAGGGGGACTTGACTGGATGATCTTTTGAGGTCCCTTCTGATCCCTAATGCTCTGTGATTCTGTTAGCCAAGCACACCCCACTGGAGCAATAGTCATTCTCAGCTGACACAGGTAATAAACGAATTCTAACTTGATCAGAAGTAGTTTTATTGCTCTTGTTCATCTCCTATACAAAATTTGCCCAGTGTGTTGCTCAAACAAGAGATTATCTACCCCTTGCTCATTCATTAGGAACAGTGAGAGTTAGGTGCTGCAGTAGTTCTCCAGCCCACCTCAGGCAAAGAGCCTCCCTGCAGTGTTCTGTGTTCCATGGGCTTGCAGAGGGCTTGCGGTGGTCTCTTGGAAGATGTCACAAAGCAAAGCTACTCTCTAGGGTGGTTACAGGCACCTGCCATTATTGATGTGATTAGTTGTCTTTGCCACATGCAGGAACTTCCAGGCATTTCTCAGCTTGCTAAGAATAGCAGCTGAGCAGCAAGTGTGACCTCCCTGAAGCAGATGGCACTGTGCTGTTTGTGAGCCATCAGCGCTGCCTGAACCCAGCAGACAGGCAGTGCCACGCTTTACTTTTGAAGGTGCAAAACATTGCAGTCTCTCCTTCGACCCTTACAAGCTATAACCAATGCAGATCACTTTCCTACTCCTCACAACTGGCACTGTTTGGGCTCTGAGGGCATTCCTCCCCTCCACAGGGGAGGAATTTAATAACAAAGCTGCCAGGTCACGAGGAGCTCTGAGGGTGCCAGCCCTGGCTTGCTCTTCTAAACTGAGGCTCTTGCATGTGCTGTGTGGCAGGAGTGTTTGTGCCTGCTCCTGTACTACCCCAAACTTCACCCACTGACCTGACTTTCCAGCTTGAGCTGGCACCTGCCTCATCCCAGTGGACTTGCCCAGTGGTCTGTGGTCTCAGCAGACCTGGGTCAGCTGTATGGAAAAGAAAAATTCTTCCTGGGGAGAGTGATTGGCCACTGGAATGGGCTGCCCAGGGCAGTGGCTGAGTCCCCATCCCTGGATGAGTTTAAAAGTCACTTAGATGTAGTGTTGGGGGATCTGGTTTAGGGGTGACCTTGTAGAGTAGGGTTGACTGGATATGTTCCTGTGTGACTTGGTCTAGGTGGTCCTGCTTTGGCAGAAGGATTGGACTAGATGATCTTTAAAGGTCCCTTCCAATCCTTAATGTTCTGTGGTACTGTGATGGTTGGACTCTATGATCCCAGAGGTCTTTTCCAACCTGAATGATTCTATGACCCATTTCTGCTTGTCAGGCTGTGCAGTGTTGGGATGGTGCTGCTCCTGCTGCTCCCTGCCAGGCTACCAGTGCTGGAAGTGATGGGGCCAGCGATCATTTTTCTGAGACAGCTGTTCCAACTCAGGGCACGATGTGTTTGTCCTCTTACCAAGAGGTCTGAGCGTTCAGACCTCACATCCAACATAATTTAAATCCACTCCATGCCAACATAATTTAAATCCACTCCACGTTTTCTGCAAAATACCACCCCTCTCCTCCCTTCTTGGATGCTCCAGAGTTGCTATGGAGATGCTGTAATTTTAAAGCACAAGTGAACTGTTTCAGAAAGCCACAGGTGCATTAGCTTTGTTCCCCTGTTGCACAGGCAGAGCTGCGAGGGCATTACCGGCGCGGACAGATAGACAGACAGAGAGATGCCTGCCACCCTTCAGTGATTTCTCTTGTCTGTAATCCGGGCTTGTTGAGTCTCTGTGTGAATAACACTTGTGAGGAGAGGATAGACAGAAAACGCGTGTCCAGGCTAAGGCGAGGGCACGTACCGTTAGCTGCAGTAAATCATAAATTCCACAGAAAACTCTGTCGCTTCCGAAATGGATGAAGGAGAGTCTTTCCTTAAGTGTTTCCAAATCTTTTACTAGTAAGGATTTGAGCTTGAGAGCTGGAAAATTGCAAGGCTGACCTTGAGCCATCGCGTTTTACTCACTGCTGAGGTGGGTTAAGAGCGTGCTGCACCACTTGTCGCTTTCAATGCTATAGCACTTCCCTCGCTGTCTGTCCTAGGAGGAATGCAGAGTGAATTCTACTTTGTCAGCGTAGAGATGTGGCTTTTTGTTGCAGGTTACTCCTTCACAAGAAAATGCTTCCAAAAGTTTGGGTTAATAAGCACTTAAAGGAGTTATGACAACTGGAAACGTAAGAGAGCATAGCATGAGGTCAGCTCTCACTTGTGTGTAAAACTGGGGTATGACTGAGTCTCCTTCTCTGGAGACATTTAAAACCTACCTGGACATGTTCCTGTGTGACTTGGTCTAGGTGATCCTGCTCTGGCAGGAGGATTGGGCTGGATGATCTTTTGAGGTCCCTTCCAATCCCTGATGTTCTGTGAATCCATGACAGAACATTGGAAGAGGCTGCCCGGTGGGGTTGTGGAGTCTCCTTCTCTGGAGACTTTTAAAACCCACTTGGATATTTTCCTGTGTGACTGCACCTAGGGGATCCTGCTGTGGCAGGGGGATTGGACTGGATGATTTTTGGAGGTCCCCTCCAATCCCTAATGTTCTGTGATTCATGCCAGCAGACCTAGGAGGGACAAGTGGGTTCCCCACCACCAGGGAAGGGATTGGAGGTGGCTGTGAGTTTTCATGCTGTGATCTAGCAAGGCTGAAAAACACTTCTAGGTCCATAGCACATCCAGGTTTTTCCAAATGAATGGAGTGGAGCATCTCCCTGATGAGGAAAGGCTGAGGGAGCTGGGTCTCTTGAGCTTGGCGAAAAGGAGACTGAGGGGTGACCTCATTCATGTTGATCGATATGGGAAGGGTGGGTGTCAGGAGGATGGAGCCACGCTCTGCTCAGTGGCATCTAATGATAGGACAAGGGGCAATGGGTGTGAGCTGGAACATAAGAGGTTCTGTATTAATATGAGAAGGAACTTCTTCACAGTGAAGGTGATGGAGCACTGGAACAGGCTGCCCAGGGGTGTTGTGGAGTCTCCTTCTCTGGAGACATTTAAAGCCCACCTGCCCATGTTCCTGTGTGACTTGATCTAGGGGATCCTGCTGTGGCAGGGGGATTGGACTAGATGATCTTTCGAGGTTCCTTCCAATGCCTAATGTTCTGTGGTTCTTTTGATGTATTTAGGCAGTTCCTCATATCTTTTATACATCCAAACACTGCATACCAAGTGTGCTTAAGCAAAACTCTCTGGATACATTAAGTGAAGATGATAACTTTCCAAACATATTTACTTTAAAATACAGTTAACTTCAGCTCTGCTGTGCTGACTGGACTTAGAGCTGCAGTCCAGTGTTCAGGCTTTGAAAGGAGCAGTTATACTTCTGCGAACTGCAGCAGGTTTGGGATGTAGACCAGTGAGTCCTGCCTGCCCGTTCGTGTTTTCATGAATACTTCATGAAGTTATGAAATTACCATTACTCAGTTTGTCGTTGAACACATGCAGGGGCTAAATGCCATCAATCAGTCAGTGGTTTACAGCTGGAATAATGGAAGTGTAGGGAATTCCTGAAATGCTAATAGGCTGTTAGCCAAAGGCTGCACAGCTCTCACAGCAATCAAAGCTTGAGACAAGATTCCTCCTGCAGTTTTCCTGCCTGGATAATTTCAACTACTGGGAAACTGTACGGGCAAACTGTAAAATCACAGAACCATTCAGGTTGGAAAAGACCATGGGACCAAGTCCAACCATCAACCCTACTCTACAAGGTCACCCCTAAACCAGATCGCCCAACACTACATGTAAGTGTCTTTCAATCTCATCCAGGGATGGGGACTCAACCCCCACCCTGGGCAGCCCAGTCCAGGGCCTGACCACACTCTCTGGGAAGAATTTCTTTCTGATGTCCAGTCTAAACCTCCCCTGTTGAAGCTTGAAGCCCTTCCTTCTGCTTCTGTCACTGATTCCCTGTGAGAAGAGCCCAGCACCAACATCTCTAGAGTGTCCTTTCAGATAGTTGTAGAGAGCGATGGGGTTTCTCCTCAGCCGCCTCTTCCTCAAACTAAACAGCCCCAACTCTTTCCATCTCTCCTCATCAGACTGATTCTTCAGGCCCTTCCCCAGCTCTGTTGCCCTCCTCTGCCCTTGCTCCAGCCCCTCGATGTCTCCCTTGGACTGAGGTTCCCAGAACTGGACCTGGTACTGAAGGTGCGGCCTCACCAGTGAGTGCTGCTGAGCAAAGAGAACTCTGAAGCCCAACATCTTTTTTCCTCCCTGTTTCCCAGTTCTTTGCAGCCTTTTAAAGCCTCTGGCTGAGTTGCTGCACGCTGGAGCCTTGCTCCAGGAAGAAGCTGTGCCCAGACCTTTGTGACTGTTGCTAGAAGAACAAAAATGTTCATGATCACCCTTGGCAACAACCAGCAGAGTACAAGAGTGCACGTACAAGTAACAACAAAAACTTTGCCCTTTGGAGAGTAGGAGTTGGACAGAATGAGAAAAAGAAACTGGTTTTTTGAGTTTTCAGTACATTGAAAGCATTTTTCTTTGGAAACTCGTTTTCCCCGCAGGCTCATTTTCAGCAGCAATATTGCAGAGGTCTGAGTTGCCATTATAAGTTTTTCATTTCGTATTTGAGGACATTATAGATGTGAAAACCACTGCAGACACTATCCTTCTAGAGAATGGAAAGGGAGAGATGTGCATACAGAACGTTATTATGTACAGATGGTGGTGGGGGGCTCTCCTCACAGGTCATTAGCGACATAACCAGAGGGAAGGGCTTCAAGCTTCAACAGGGGAGGTTTAGACTAGACATCAGGAGAAAATTCTTCACAGAGAGAGTGGTCAGGCCCTGGAATGGGCTGCCCAGGGTGGTGATTGAGTCCACATCCCTGGATGCTCCACGAGGAGCTGCCGGAGAGAGTCCAGTGTAGAGCAGTGAGGATGATGAAGGAAGTGGAACATCTGTCTTATGCGGAAAGGCTGAGTGAGCTGGGTCTCTTGAGCTTGGAAAGAAGGAGACTGAGGGGTGACCTCATTAATGTCTATAAATATGTGAAGGCTGGGTGTTGGGAGGATGGAGCCAGGCTCTGCTCAGTGGCACCTAATGACAGGACAAGGGGCAGTGGGTGTGAGCTGGAACAGAGGAGGTTCCCCATCAGTGTGAGAAGGAACTTCTTCCTGTTGAGTGTGACAGAGCCCTGGAAGGGGCTGCCCAGGGGGGTTGTGGAGTCTCCTTCTCTGGAGATGCTTCAAACCCTCCTGGACTGTTCCTGCGTGACTGGATCTAGGGGATCCTGCTGTGGCAGGGGGTTGGATGATCTTTCAAGGTCCCTTCCAATCCCTAATGACTGGATCTAGGGGATCCTGCTGTGGCAGGGGGATTGGACTGGATGATCTGTCGAGGTCCCTTCCAGCCCCCCGTTCTGCGAGGCACTGCGGGTCACTGCCAGCAGCTCAGCCACTCCGAGCTCTCTCTGAAGACGAGAACTGTTCCCTCGCATGACCCACAGCACAGAGAGACCCTTCTCGGTCAATTCAGCTCAGTGGGGTGGGGGGTCGGGGGAAGGACCGCGTCGCTGGGAGCGCCGACTGGATTACAGGCGATTACCACGAAAGCACCGCAGGGGTGGGAGAAGCGGCGGCAGCCTCTGGGCTTTTGAGATACAGGGAGAGGCTCTGCGTGAGCCTGCAGCGCTTCCACAGCAAAGCGCCTAGCACTGCCTCAGCGACATCGTGCAGCTCATTTCGAGGCAGAACGCTCACATCACAGGGGGTGGGAAGCACAGACAGGGAAGTGGTTGAAAGGAAACATCTCGCTAATGACAGAGACGCTTCTCTGACGAGCAGAGGCATAATTGGAGCCGCCCGAAAGGAAGCTGCAGCCTTCATGGAGCATCAAATGCGCTGGAAAATAAACCCAACCTGCCACACTGACTTCTCCTGTTAAAAGGATGCTCTGGGGGATGGTCAGACACAAGGACTGGCCCTGCCTCAGGTCCACAGAGACCCTCATCCAAGCCCCCATATAGTGAGGGCACAGCTCTCTGCTGAGCAGCCACCACCACGGGGGTCACAGAGCATCAGGGGTTGGAAGGGACCTCCAAAGACCATCCAGTCCAGTCCCCCTGCCACAGCAGGATCCCCTAGAGCAAGTCTGAGTCCCCCCATGCGAGCTCCTCTCCACTCAGCCCCTCCAGGTCGAGCCACAGGTTCCTGCAGCAGCACAGAGCCAGCAGAAGATGCCCTTTGGCATCAGCCGTGTGACTACGACAGGCACAGTAGGGAGGAGGAGATTCCTCAAGGAACTCGAGTGTAATCGCCTCAGCAACAAGAGTTTGCTGGGAGGCTGCAGGAAAGTTAGGAGTGACTAATTCTTCCAGTTCCTGCGTGAAATTAATGAGCAGGTCGCACCCGCTCTGGCTTATTGGGGCTGGGGGGAGACACTGAATGAGAGATAGCCAGGGGGGTGCAGAGTCTGGCAGCTGAGCAGGAATAACCCCAGGTACCAGGATGCGGTGGGGACTGACCTGGTGGGGAGCAGAGCAGGAGAAAGAGACCTGGGGGTGCTGGTGGCCAGCGGGTTGGCCAGCAGCCTGCAGTGTCGCCCTCTTGTGGCCAACAGGGCCAACGGCATCCTGGGGTGGATCAGAACAGGGGCGGTCAGCAGATGGAGAGGGGTTCTCCTCTCACTCTACTCTGCCCTGGTGAAGCCACATCTGGAATCTGGTGTCCAGTTGTGGTCCCCTCAGTTCCAGAAGGACACAGAGCTGCTGGAGAGAGCCCAGTGCAGAGCCACAGGGATGATGAAGGGAGGGGAG
>JAOXOE010027149.1:0-19241 GCA_028565055.1 Phoeniculus purpureus
CTCCCTCAGCCTTTCCTCATCAGGGAGATGCTCCACTCCATCATCTCTGTGGCTCTGCACTGGACTCCCTCCAGCAGCTCTGTTCTTCTGGAACTGAAGGGCCCAGAGCTGGACACAATATTCCAGATATGGTCTCTCCAGCGCAGTGCAGAGAGAGAGGAGAACCTCTCTCAATCTGCTAACCACCCCCATTCCGATCCATCCCGGGATGCCTCCTTAAACATTGTCTGACAATTCCATCTGTGCATTTTGGCAGCTATTTTTTTTATATGTGAGGATCTAGACCTAAATATTTACCTGCTAATGTAAATATTTACCTCCAGAAGTCTAGTGGTTAATTGGTTTCTTGATTTAGGGCACGAGCATTGTGGCACCTACCCACAACATCGAAACGTTCTGTCAAAGTTATAGGACACTTTAGTGGCTTTATGACGTTGAAAATGTAAATGTCAGCTTATGGAAACTTAGGGCCTGCAAGGGCGGTAAATAGCCACAGCTCCTTCAACTGTGGCAGAAATGTGTTGATTTCCATGAGTCAAAAGACTGACTCAAATTCTTTTAAGGCTGAATTAACTACTAATGGGTTTGCTAGCTGTGAGAATGTCACACAGCTGCAGCACAGCTCAACATGTAGCTTCTGCCAGAAGTTGTGTATGCAGGGTAGACCTGCTTCCCGGCCAACTGGCTCGTGATAAGTCACAGAATGTTAGGGATTGGAAGGAATCTTGAAAGATCACCTAGTCCAATCCCCCTGCCACAGCAGGATCACCTGGATCAACTCAGGGAAGATTTAGAAGCCAGGCAAACCTAAAACTAACTTGATTTAGGAAAAACACCACCACGCTTTTAATTCACCCCACATAAAGCATTCATCCCACATAACAAAACCCCACATGAAGACATACAGAGATTATTCACATGTTCTACCATAACTAAGCCCCAACTGTAATGTCCATCCACTCCACAGGAATAGAATTCCAGCTGTTTCTGCTTCTTGTGGAAACACGATGCACATCAAACCCACACACACGTCCCTCAGTGACAACAGACATTTCAAAGCCCAGTTCTCTCTTCCATGTGCTTCCATGCCCAGTCGTCCCATTTCCAAAATGTGAATTCATACAGCCACAAACAAGGAGAGAAGTCTCTCCATTTCAGTGAAGGACTGAATCCAGATAGAAAACTGCCTTCTGCTGATTCTTGAGGTACCACTCTCTCAATTCACCACATTTCCAGGGCAGGATCCCTGCTAGGTTCAGCACTCAGCTGTCATTTGTCTCTGAAAAACACACAAGTACTAAAGGAGAAGCTGGAAACATCAAACTGGAACCTCCAAGGCCCTTTCATTTTGCGGTAGAGCTGCAATACTCAGCCTGGAGTGCAAATGAAAATATCACAAGTTGCTTACAACAGCCTTCTAGTGCCTCAAGCAAGAAATCTACTCAAGCTATGACACAAAGGAAAATACTACACGGTGTAAGTGAACATACTTCCTTGGGCATCCATGAAGTGCTAACTGGACCAAAAGCCTTTGTGCTGCTCACCATGTGATGAAAAGAAAAAGCACTTACTTGCCAACCAAAGCTCTTTGAGATGCCAGTGTGCTAAATCCCATATGGCTCTTAGTTTTATGGCACCTGAACCTCAGCAAATGAAGTAAATGATCACAGGAATAGAAGAGGACCCTCAGAAACAGCTTCTCCAAGGAGAATCCTGGCCAAATGATGGAGACCCAGCTTTCAACAATCACCTTCTATTCCTAGTCCTTGAGGAACACCCACAGTAAGATGTTTTCTACTCTAATGTTAAAGTCTTCATTTGCACCATCCAGGCTGGTTCACATCCAGCAATCTCCCTCGTCAGAGGGAAAGTGTTCATGGGCAACACCTGTGGGCACTGTACCCCTTCATAGGTTAAGACAGAGTGAATGGTGGTGATCTCATGCCTCAGAAATTCCTAAATGAGTGCTCAAGGCAGTTACTTTAAGCTTTTGTGTCTGTTCTCCAATCAGCAAAATGACTTTTGCTCTCTCTTCTTACTGAAACAGTAGCACAACTGAACAGCTCTTCAGTGAGTTCTTGATTTTATATTGGAGAATTCATCTGACATCTGACACCTAATGACAGTGAAATGAAAAGGGCGACTTGATTCTGTGACTCTTGCACATCAGTGTAACTATGGACAAACAATAACATGTAAGTCTTAAACAATCAGCAGTGAAGCCAAATAGGCTGAAGAAAGGCTTTATGCATCAGAAGGAATTACCTAAGTGTGCATGATCCTCTGCAGGTCCAATATAACCCAAACAATAAACCCCCACTAACATACTCTGGCAAAGATAACAGACATCACAGAATCACAGAACATCAGGGATTGGAAGGGACCTCAAAAGATCATCTAGTCCAATCCCCCTGCCGGAGCAGGATCACCTAGACTAAGTCGCATAGGAACATCTCCAGAGAGCTGCATGAGCCTTGTTGGGTGATCTGTTATAACAGAATCACAGAACCTTAGGGATTGGAAGGGACCTCAAAAAATCACCTAGTCCAACCCTCCTACCACAGCAGGATCCCCTAGATCCAGTCTGGCCCTGCTCCAGCTCCTTTCTTTCTTGAAATCTCTTTCTTGAAGTGCGTGGCCCAGCACTGCACACAGTACCCAGTTTAGATGTGGTGCTGGGGGATATGATTTAGGCATGAACTTCCTAAAGAGTAGGGTTAATGGTTGGACTCAATGATCTGAAAGGTGTTTTCCAACCTGAATGATTCTAGGATTCCGTTTGCTTCCAAAGTGCCAGGATGTTACACAAAACATTCTTCACAACAGCAGGCTGCATGCTAAACACACGGTTATTCTGAGCGTTAGCATTTTAAAATTCATTTTTTCTAGTAAAACATTAGTTAACTCATTCCCTAACGAGTCTTTTGATGATCAGGTAATGGTATACGTCTCCTTCCAACTGATGCAGTCTGTATGATAAAGGGTTGTGGTTTGTGGGGTGTTTTTCCCTGGCATACGGCCAGGCGATAGAACACACGCAGCTGCTGAAAGGGTGCATTTGCCTGGGTCATCCAAGCAGCATCACTATTAGCATAATGGGGCTGTACCAGTGCTTTGAAAAAGAAGAATGTGCTGTGTTTCACTTCCAAACGCATGCAAGAGAAGTACTAATAATGCCCTCCAGAAACACATAATGTGATTTTTATGAATAACATCTAAGAACTTATTGCGAGTTTGCACCAGATGTATTGCTGATTAGGTTTCAGCTAATTTAGGAGCCCCTCTACACTAAGAGATGTCCACTTAAAGCCTGATGAAAAATACATGGGATGATCAAGTGCCAAGCGATACCAACAGCACCTCTAATTTGTTGAGTATTTCAGAAGACCCAGGAGCAAGACCTTTACAGCAAGTGGATCTCTCCTGCTCAAGGAATTTTACATTGTCTTTCTGTTTTACAAGCTTCCCTGCTGCTTGCATAAGTAATCACTGATGAGTTCCTAATGTGTTCCCCTAGAGGTGTCTGCTGTCCTAAGCATGAAAGAATAAAATCTCTTCATTAAAGGGTCTCAGCACTGAGTTGCAGATTAACAGATAACCACCGCTGTATTTATCCCAAGAAAAATTGATGCAGTGTGACAACACCAAATCATAGGATCACAGAACATTAGGGATTGGAAGGGACCTTGAAAGATCATCCAGTCCAATCCCCCTGTCAGAGAAGAACCACCCAGACCAAGTCACCCAGGAACATATCCATAAGTGTTTAAAACGTCTCCAGAGAAGGAGGCTCCACAACCCCCCTGGGCAGCCCCTTCCAGTGCTGTCACCCTCAATGTGAAGAAGTTCCTTCTCATATTTATAAGCAATCCTTTTTAGGTTACTGTATCTTTTCAAATAACAGGGCTGAAAACCAGCTCTACAGCATAGAAAAATCACTGAATGCACATACAACAAAGGAAGTAGCTTCATCGGCTTTGTGGAGCCCAGGAAAACCTTAGTCTGGTTGTAACTGCGTGTGGCATTGACACAGTGGTATATGGCTAATGATTGGACCCCAACCATCAATTCTTGGACCCCAAGAATGGGTTTTACTGGGTCAGCATTACCCCTAATGCTTGGGCCCCAAGACATGGAACTGCTGGAGAGAGTCCACTGCAGAGCCACAAAGATGATGGGGTGGAGCGTCTCCCTGATGAGGAAAGGCCGAGGGAGCTGGGTCTCTAGAGCTTGGAGAAAAGAAGACTGAAGGGTGACTTCCTTAATGTTGATAAATATGGGAAGGGTGGGTGTCAGGAGGATGGAGCCAGGCTCTGCTCAGTATCATCTAATGATAAGACAAGGGGCAACGAGTGTAAGCTGTAACAGAGGAGGTTCCACATCAGTATGAGAAGGACCTTCGTCACAGTGAAGACGACACAGGAGTGGAATGGGCTGCCCAGGGGACTTGTAGAGTCTCCTTCTCTGGAGACATTTAAAACCTGCCTGGACATGTTTCTATGTGACTTGATCTAGGTGATCCTGCTGTGGCAGGGGGATTAGACTGGATGATGTTTCAAGGTCCCTTCCAATCCCTAACTGTCCTGTGATTCTGTGAATTTTTACATCATTCAACAGTTTCTAACTGGAGCCAATTTATTAGCTTTTTTTTGCCTTCTTGTCTCACACCATAAAAAATAACTTCTATTTTTAACTCTGGATAATTTCTTTTCTAGCCTGGTATTTCACACGAACTCCTATTTTAATCTTATTACTCCGATACTTTCTAAATTACTGTTAACTCCCAATATGCAATTCATACACTTCTAAGTAAATTACTTGCCTTAAAAATATAAATTTCCCTTGGTGTTCCAACACGGGAGCATCTCAAATGTATAAAGATGACGAAGAACTCCAGCGCCCAAATTACCAGACTGGAGGCGATATGCAGTGCATTATACGTGTAGCCTTCATAGTTATAATTTATTCGGAATAGAGCAATAAAAATTGGCTGGCATCATCAAACCTGAGAGTTATTGGGAGTATGAAGTGAGTTTTGAAACCTCGAGATAGAGGGTAACCACGATTCCATTAAAGTAGGGAATTGAGGCAAAGATGTTTCCATTACGACTGTGCTCATACAACGAAATGAAGTATGGGGCTATTTCCACACAACTCTGCCATGATGAATGTCAATGTCAACGTAGAAGTACCCAGAAAAACACAAAGTATTTCAGTTTTATGCCAGTTAGAAGTTATGGGGACACTCTTACTCTTTAGGATCCGAAGTTTAACAAGTAAAAGGAGGAGGAAATAAATATTCACCAGAATGTGCTCGATAGACTCCAAGTGATGTTAGGTTGAAGATGAAGATTTGCATTTATCTACAAACACTCAGAACAAAGATGTCTGTGTGACATTTCCCTCACTGACTGACGTATACTAAAAATGGAATGATGTAGAGAAGGTTAGCAGGGTGCCTGTGCAGGGATGACACTCAAATTCATGAAGCATTCCATATTTTTGGGTGCACTCTCCGCTGGGTTAAAACATGGCTGGATGATCAGGCACAAAGAGTGGCTGTGAATGGTGACACATCCAGTTGGTGTCCAATGACCAGTGGTGTCCTCTAGGACCCAGTTCTATTCAAGATCTTTATTGATGACCTGGACAAGAGAATTGTGTCTACCCTTAGTGAATTCAAGAATGACACTATGCTGGGGGGGAGTGTTGATCTGCCAGAGGGTAGGAGGATGCTGCAGAAAGATCTGGACAGGCTGGGTCAATGGGCTGAGGTCAACAGGAGAGGCTTAACAGGACCAAGGGCAGGATCCTACACTTTGGCCTCAAGAACCCCCTGCAGCTACAGAGTGGGGGAGGAGTGGCTGGAGAGCAGCCTGGCAGAGAGGGACCAGGAGGGAACAGGAGCCAGCAGGGCACCCAGATGGCACAAAAGGCCAATGGCATCCTGGCATGGATCAGCAATAGTGTGGCCAGCAGGACTAAGGACATCATTCTAGCCCTGTACTGGGCACTGGAGAGGCCTCCCCTCGGCTACTGGGGGCAGTTCTGGGCCCCTCACTTCAAGAAAGAGGTTGATGGACTGGACTGCGTCCAGAGGAGCAACGAGGCTGGGGAAGGGCCTGGAGGGAAAGGCTGATGATGAGAGGCTGAGGGAGCTCAAAGTGTTTAGCCTGGAGAAAAGATGACTCGGGGGGACCTTCATGTCTTCAACTCCCTGAAGGGAGATTGTAGACAGGTGGGGGTCAGGCTCTTCTTCCAGGCAGCTAGCACCAGGATGAGGGGGCAGGGCCTGAAGAAGGTAGGTTGGATGTTAGGAAGCCCTTCCTCATGGAAAGGGTGATCAGACCCTGGACTGGACTGCTGGGGCCAGTGGTGGAGTCCCCATCCCTGGAGGTGTTGCAGGACAGACTGGCTGTGGCCCTTAGTGCCCTGGTCTAGCTGCTTGTGGTGATATTAGGTCCTGGGGTGGGCTGGATGAGCTCAGAGGCCTTTTGCACCCTCAATAATTCTGTGATTCTGTGGTACATCTACATCAGCATCCTATCCATCTCAGTTCTTACCTCGAATTAGTTTAGCATCCTCAATATACTAAATAATACCCCATTAAAAGTTAGATATGATCTTTATTCAGGGGAATATTTATGCAGATGAATGCAGATTGGTTTAAATGCAGGAAAAAAATTAGCCCAAAGCCTCAAGTTAATTTAATGTTAAACCTGTAAAATTGATCTCTCTGAGGAAAACCAACTTTTAAAGAAAAAGGCTGCTTCTCAGGCATTGGGTTTGCTGTACTGCAAACACTATCATATGTTAAGATTGCATTTATGGTATTTTTTAAAAAAAAAAAGGCTATTTACATTTCATTGGAAACATAAAGAAGGAAGCCCACTGCATTACTATTCACCGATTGCGATGCCTCAAGAAACCTTTCTGATCATTTGTACCATCACAGGACACTGTGTTCAGTAATTTCTGCATCAAGCTCATAATTTGTAATTATTATAGGTTATTATTCTGTATAAGTCTGTGCTATTTTTGTCTTCTAAAAAGACCTTTACAGTTCTCAAATGATTAAGCTAGACTCCAAATTACTAATGTGGTCCTGTTACTATCATTCATGAAGCCCTCATAGGCCTGGGCTGAGCTTGTAGCTTGACTGTGCTCAGCCCAGCACCAACATGCTCCAAGAACTCAATTTCTTTCTCAAAGAGACAATTGGCATTCAAATGGCAGACAAAATAAGACACATAAGGACTGCCTGAAGGACCAAGAAGAACTAGAAACATGGAGTTCTCTTCTGTCCTAGCTACAGAACTACTCTGCCATGAAGCAGTCATCTCTCAATCACTACTCAGGGCTTTTTAAGCTTATTGACTCTTCAGTGGTTTTTTTTCTATGAATGTTTATTAATGGTCACTGTTCTGTCTCCCCCCAGTTTATGTTATTGTGGTTCTGCTTTTAAAAAGAAGAATGATTCTATCAAAAAATTGTAGATTGTGGGCAGTTTCAGTGATCTGAAACAGAGGGTTGGACAACAGCTGACCTCAGAGGTACATTTACTGGAAACCCAACTTCCCCTGCTACAATCACTTTATCGATAACTTCTATGATTCTGTTTTAGCCTGGATAAGAGAAGGCTCCAGACAGACCTAATAGTGACCATCCAGTACCTTAAAGAGGCTACAAGAAGGCTGGAGAGGGACTGGTTATGAAGGCCTGGAGTGACAGGACTAGGGACAATGGTTTCACATTAGAGAAGGGCAGATTGAAATGGGCTGTTAGGAAGAAGTTCTTTAACAGGAACAGGTTGCCCAGGGAGGTAGTTGAGGCCTCATACCTAGATATTCAATGTGAGGCTGGACAAGGCTCTGGGCAAACTGATTTAGTTGAGGCTGTCCCTGCTCACTGCAGAGGGGTTGGACTAGATGACATTTAGAGGTCCTTTCTGACCTGGGCCATTCTATGATTCTGTGATAATTGTTGGTGAGGTCTGTATCAATGAAGTACAGTTTGGCAGTTTGTTGTCTTCATAAGATTTGTGGTTTCATTAAGCCCTGGAAGTAGCTGATGAATAACCTGTACTGATTCTCTCCCTGTCCCTAGTATCAGGGTCATGCTTATTCTACACAGTTTTTCAGTAAGAGCAATGAGGTCTCCCCTTAGCCTCCTCTTCCTCAAACATGTTATACCTCCACTGCATAGAACAGTCATGTTGAGCCAGCCTGTAAAAGTTATCTCAAAAAGATATAGTTCAGCATAAATTGTATTTTTATAACAAAAATAATCATAAATAAGTCATTATATACACTATGCAAGAGAGAAAGGGAGAGAAGAATAATCACATTTGTTTCAATTATTCATATTTGTATGACATGAAAATATTGTGCACTGCAGAAACATAATAAAGTCTGACAAAAGGCAGCCTAGTGCACACACAGCAGGTTTCCAGTAAAGAAAAGTACCTCCAGGTCTCCCTGTTGGTTATAAGCACAAGTTAATCACAGAATCACAGAACATTAGGGATTGGAAAGGACCTCGAAAGATCATCTAGTCCAATCTCCCTGCCACAGCAGGATCCCGTCGATCAAGTCACACAGGAACATGGCCAGGAGGGTTTTAAATGTCTCCAAAACAGGAGACTCCACAATCCTCCTGTACAGTCCCTTCCCAGTGCTCTGTCACCCTCACTGGGAAGAAGTTCCTTCTCAGATTGATGAGGAACCTCCTCTGTTCCAGCTCACATCCACTGCCCCTTGTCCTATCATTGGGTGCCCCTGAGCAGAGCTTGGTTCCATCCTCCTGACACCCACCCTTTCCACATTGATCAACATTCATAGGGTCACCCCTCAGTCTCCTTTTTTCCAAACTCAAGAGCCCCATCTCCCTCAGCCTTTCCTCAGCAGGGAGATGCTGCACACCTTTCATCATCTTTGTGGCTTTGTGCTGGACGCTCTCCAGCAGTTCTCTGTCATTTTGGAACTGAGGGGCCCACAACTGGACACAATATTCCAGATGCAGTCTCACTAGGGCAGAGTAGAGGGAAGGAGAACCTCTGTCCATCTACTACCTACCTCTCTCTAATCCACCCCAGGATGCCATTAGCCTTCTTGGCCAGAAGGGCACATTGCTGGCTCATGGTTGTCCTGCTGACCACCAGGACCCCCAGGTCCCTTTCTCCTACTCTGCTCTCCAATGGGTCCTGTGGACCACACAGATTAGTTATTTAAATAAAACACAGAGAAATGCTGAAGCTTGTTGCACTGGAACAGATGTCAACAAATTAAGGCTAAAACTGCAGCAGAAGTCTACGATGTTTCTAAGGGGTAATACATAAGAGGCTATCATGATGGCCTGAAATAATTAGTTTAATGAAGATTTAAATTAATAATCACAAATGAATACAGAATGAACTCTTTCTATTTCAAACCTTTAAATATGTGACCACAGCAGAGCAGAACCAGGCAATGTGTCACACTGAATTATTTTGTTATTACTATGTCATGAGAAAGAAAAGAACACGGGATAATAAATATATTATTGCCTAAAATAGACTGGATGAATATTTAGGGCAAATGTAAATTAATTTTAAAGGCCTAGGAGATAGTAAATAAGGAAAAGAATTTGTAGTAATTGTGTGTTTTGTTGAAAACAGAACTCAGTGAAAATACGTGAAGAATTCACAGCAGACACATAGAGAGATGGATCATTAGGGATTGGAAGGGACCTCTAGAGTCCAATCCTCCTGCTAGAGCAGGACCATAGAAGTTACTACAGGTCACACAGGAACACATCCAGACAGGTCTTGAACGTCTCCAGAGAAGGACACTCCACAACCTCCCTGGCAGCCCCTTCCAGTGCTTTGTGACCCTTACAGTTAAGTTCTTCCTCATGTTGAGGTGGAACTTCCTGTGCTCCAGCTTGCATCCACTGCCCCTTGATTCAGAATTGGGGTGAGGAGGCACCTCATGCAGTGTATCGGTACGTCTGTACTGGTGTAGATCTGTGTTTTATGTGTGTGGGCACATTTACAGATGCGTGAAGTAGGTTTTCTTTTTTGCACACAACTCATGCGTACAAAGACTGCTCAATCCCATTGCAAGAAGCTTCCTTTGCCTAGAAAGTCTCCAGAGAAGGGGACTCCACAACCTCCCTGCAGAGACCATTCCACTGCTCTGTGACCCTTACAGTAAAGAAGTTCTTCCTCATGTTGAGATGCATGTACTCAAAACATTAGGTAATTTCTTGAAGCATAGTAAAAACCTGGATCTAGAACATCGATAGTACTAAAGCACAGATGGCAATTTGGGGTGAAATCTAGGCTGTTGAATTCAGCGAGCCCAAGAATGCTTAACCTATCTTATATTTTGCATATAAAATATATAAATAAAATATATTTATATTTTATAGCTGTTAATGTCTAAGACGGTGGAATTGAAAAGCAATTTTACTTTAACACTTGATTTGTGTAGGATTTTGTACACCTCTATTTTTAACGTAAATCCTAGCATGTGTTAGGAGAGGAACTAAACAGCTTTTCCACACTTCAGATGGGGAAAAGTACTGACTATTAGCGAGGGATTTCAGAACTTTCCCAGTGCTTTCACAGAATCACAGAACATTAGGGACTGGAAAGGACCCCGAATGATCATCCAGTCCAATCCCCCCACCACAGCAGGATCCCCTAGATCCAGTCGCACAGGAACACGTCCAGGTGGGTTTTAAACATCTCTAGAGAAGGAGACTCCACAACCCCCCTGGGCCGCCCCTTTCAGGGCTCTGTCACCCTCACTGGGAAGTTCCTTCTCATATTGATGTCCGTTATAACCCAGTTACACTCTGTGCAAATAAATAAAGCCACTTTCATGGCAATGGACTACAAACAGCATAAGATCTTTAAATCTTTAGGGTATTGGTAGATTTTCGTTCTGATAAAATGTAAGAAACTTATATTTAATTAAATAGATGAAATTCTACAAATTATATGCATATGCTTGTATAATACATTTAAATATATATGTAAGTAAAAATAGAATTCAATATAAGAAACTTATCTCTTCCTCCCTTGTTTCTGCTTCTACCTCTGCACGATAGAGTGAACATAATGAAAACAGAGTTCATGCGGTCCCTTGCTTTCCTCATCTATGGAGAGTGAATTCATATTGATCAGTGACAGCAGCTGCAGAGGAAATGGATTTGGTCTCCAGGAAGTGTAAGTCAGGTGGAAATCAATTTCAGTCAATAAAGCTATGAAAATTCATAGCAGCTGAAAAGCATTACTGTGTTTTTTAGATTGCTGCAAAGAAATGTGAATTTATTTATGACAAAAAAAAAAATGGATAAATGATAATTACACTGTGCTCAGAAGCTAATTCATGCCAAAATCTGGCTTGCAAATTAACTTAATAAATGTTTTTCTTTGATATTGTGGTGTTTTGAGATACACCAGCTCTTTTTCCTGTCAGTGCTTATCCAAAATTACCAGGCAGGCTCAAAGAGCACCTCAGAAAGTAATTATTCAAGAGTACATACATAGGCGGGGTTTCTACCTAATACATATATGTATAGTGATAATGTAATTTTCTGGTATTTAGGATATTTAAAATGCTCTCTAGAGTACAAAGTCTAATTTGGCAGGTATGACAAAGCAGAAACAAGTATGAAAATGCTGTTCAGGGGAGCTTGGGAGGATATAATGCCCTTAATCTACCTGAACATGTTGATATCATGTTCCCCATTAATAAAACTAAGCTATTTGTTTGACTTTGTGTTGAAATATTGCCTCTAAAATTGATTGTTAATGTGGCACTAAAGAATTTCAAGGACTGAAGGCTCTTTCAGATAGCCACAACTTCTTGAACAATGCTGGTCTTTTTCTCGGTATCACTATAAATCAGCAGCACTTCACAGAATCACAGAATCACAGAACATTAGGAACTGGAAGGGACCTCGAAAGATCATCCAGTCCAATCCTTCTCATAATGCAAAGTGCAGGGCTGATAAGTTCATTAGAAAACTGATGAAACTATATGTTCTTGAGAAAACGAGAACACAATGAAATACTTGTCAAATGTAAAGCCCTACACATTTCCTTTTGGGCAGGCATGTAAAGGACTGCCAGTGCGTCAGAATTCGTAGCTGTAGGCAAAACGAATAGGTTGTTCTGTTTTAACACCAGTGATAGCCCCTGCATAGGCAGCCCATGATAACTGACATTTTGTTAGGACTATCTATTGACAGATGCTAACCAATTCCTTCTGTGAGTCTAACTCAGAGACTGTATTTCTGATTTAACTTCATTTTTGATGCAAACAGCAGAGCAATGAAGATGATGAAGGAAGCAGAACACCTCCCTTATATGTAAAGGCTGAGGGAGCTGGGTCTCTGAGATTGGAGGAGTCTAAGGGGTGACCACAGTCATATCTATAAACATGTGAAGGGTGGGTGTCAGGAGGATGGAGCCAGGCTCTTCTCACTGTCTAGTGATAGGACAAGGGGCAATGGGTATGAGCTGGAACACAGGAGGTTCCACATCAATCTGAGAAGGAACTTCTTCCCAGTGAGGGTGACAGAGCCCTGGAAGGGGCTGCCCAGGGGGGTTGTGGAATCTCCTCTGGAGACTTTTAAAACCTGCCTGGATATGTTCCTGTGCAACTTGATTCAGGTGATCCTGCTCTGGCAGGGGGATTGGACTGGATGATCTTTCAGGGTCCCTAATGTTCTTTGAATCTGTGAACAGTGATGAGAATGAAGCAGTAATCCTAATGAGTGCCTCCCATTATTAATGCAGGGGTCTTAATTCCAAGAAGACAGCGGCCCTGCTCTCAGCAGTGTGATGGAAGTGGGGACCTGTACAAGTCTTTCAGAATCTGGCTGTGCAATGACACAGTGCAGTTGCCGTGAAATCAGAACAAAATCAAAACTTTCAGCTATGCTTCACTTGAGTGGTGTCAGCTCGAACAAGCCACTCAAGAGAAAAACGTTTGAGCTTAAATGTCAGTGAAGCCATGCTGGCCACTTCTGTTACTTTCTGCCAGGTACTTTGCTGCCTGCGTTTAGACAATCAGCTTTGAAAATGTTGTCTTTAACCTCCAGCTATTGCAAATTCACATTTCAGCTGAGTTTGACTCCACAGAAGTCAATAGGAATGTTTCTGCTCACATAAGGCCATTAAGAGCAGTCCATACATGATACAGTTCGTAATAGGTGTTTAATTTTCTGCTTCAAGTTCTTCCAATTAAAAAGAATATTAGAATTAAAACAGGGAAAATGACATTGTTTTTGACAGAGGCATCCAAAAGAAGCAGAACAGACCTATTAATAATAAAACTCGGGAAATTCGAGCCTTGATTGTAGTCTTAATGAATTAGCTGTATTAGCTAATTCCATTACTATGAACAACCTCTATGAGCTGGTTGTCTCCACCAACAGAAACTTGTTTTATCTATTTGTTCACCGCAGAACACCCTCTTTTCTCTGGTTTGTATTGATCTTTATGAATGACAGAACCACAGAGCAGTAGGTATTGGAAGAGACCTCGAAAGATCATCTAGTCCAATCCCCCTGCAAGAGCAGGATCACCTAGAACAAGTCACACAGGAACATGTCCAGGTGGGTTTTAAATGTCTCCAGAGAAGGAGACTCCACAACTCCCCTGGGCAGCCTGATCCATTGTCACCGTCACCATGAATAAGTTCCTTCTCATATTTATGTGGAACCTCCTCTGTTCCAGCTCACACCCATTGCCCTTTGTCCTATCACTACATGCCGCTGAGCAGAGCCTGGCTGCATCCTCCCGACACCCAACATTCACATATTTATCAGTCCTTTATGCCAGTTGAATATCTGGAGTGAGAGAGTGAACACAGCCAGAATTAATATTGACAGGGATTGGACTGGATGATCTTTGGAGGTCCCTCCCAATCCCTAATGGTCTGTGATTCTGTGAGTGGTGGGAAATTAAAGAATAAACCTTGTAACTTAAAAACACTAAGAGCTGCAGTAATTTCTACCTCTCAGAATCAGGTCTGTGGACTGCACTTGTAGCCGCTTCCCTTTCTCTTGAAACTTTGCCTTTGGCCGCGTTACCCAATCCCGAATGGTTCTAAGATTCTACGATTCTCTGTTTGCTTTCAAGGCGGAGGACAGGACTCGCAGGACCGTATAAAAGTCCAAATCACAAAGACGCAACAGGAGCGTGAAGGCTCGGTGATAACACCTGGTAGTGCTTCCCAATGCTCTGGTTAATATTTACCTGCGGCATATGAACTATTTAAATAACTTTGATGCCTTGCTCACAATTTCTGCTCTCAGTAGCAGAGCCTGGCGTGTTTCACTTGATTGGAGAGGTTTTTTAGAAGATACAGGAACTACTTCTACACTGAGGTCAGACTCTTAGGAAATCTTCCTTCTGCGGTGCTCGTGTTTGACTCGGCTCGTTGAAGATGGCAGGAGTAAGCAGCTGCATGAAGTATTCCATGTTCATCTTCAACTTCTTGTTTTGGGTAAGCTGGTGTTTAAATTATGTGTTCCTGCCTCTAGGTGAGTTATGTGACTTGGTCTAGGTGATCCTGCTGTGGCCGGGGGGTTGGACTAGATGATCTTTTGAGGTCCCTTCCAATCCCTGATGATTCTATGATCCTGTGATACTATTTTTGATGCATGAAATGGGTTCAATGTTTTCTAAACACTGTAGCTGAAGGAACTGTAAAGTAAATGAAGGTGGAACTAGAGCTCAGATCTAAATCAGGGAGGGGGGAGTATATTTCGCTTTAGTCCTTCCTCTTGTCTTTTTCCTCCATGATGAAAAGTAGAGCAGCCGGGAGTCTGTCATCCTGTCCATACCGTGCCCCTCGTGTTAAGGCAGATCACTCATTTCAGTCAGAAAATGACAAACTCTCTGCCTACAAGGCTCTGGAACTTCTTCCAGAGCACTGGAACAGGCTGCCCAGGGGGGTTGTGGACTCTCCTTCTCTGGAGACGTTTAAAACCAGCCTGGACATGCTCCTGTGTGACTTGATCTAGAGGACCCTGCTGTGACAGGGGGATTGGACTGGGTGATCTTCCGAGGTCCCTCCCAGTCCCTAATGTTCTGTGGTTCTGCGATTCTCATGCTGTTAGTAACCAAATGACATCCTCCTGAAAATGCAGCTGTGACAGAAGATACCGAAAATTCACTTGTGTTTTATCCTCCTCATTGATATGTGGGTTTCATCCTTCTTTGTTGTCCTCTGCTTTATGTTCAGTACCATAATCAGCTGCTGACGATGGCCAGTGTCACAATTAGTTGCTGCTGATGGTCCGTGAAAGGGTGTGGGCTGGCAGTACCACCAACAGTTCCATCGAGGCAGATGCAGCACAGGGCAGCAGGCAGGTTTCTGGGTGTTTGAAACCTATTTGTCACACCTCAGCTGGTTTGCAAGGATTTCCGGTCCTGGAAGTTGTGGAAAGGTTTGGGTTAACGAACATTTCTCTCATGGTTCAGCCTCGCTGCTAGATTTCCCGACAAGACATTTGTCAGGTTCACCAGAGGTTCACTGAAACCAGAAGCGGAACAACTAGCCACATTATGGGCTTTGCCTCGGGGGACTTTTGTTCAAGTTAAAAAAGGTGATGCCATTCGGAAGGGACCACAAACAGTAGCCTTGCAAAATCTGTGGCTAGCCAAAATAAGAATTGGCAAAATCCTTTTATCACTTGTGGATCTCACAAAGAAATTCCTAACAGGCCAGCGATGATTTGAAGGGCTCCCTTCCTCTCCTTCCTCCACTGAAGACATTTGACATCTGTGTAGAGGGTTTTTTTCCTGCAATGATCCTTAAGGGTCTGTAAGGTTTCGACTTGGTATTCTTGCCCCTCAGGAGGAAGTGCTTCCTGTTCACATCCATCTGTACTTGCTGTAAGCTAAAACACAGGCAAATGTCCCCCAAGACTATCTTTAGGAAAGCTCCAAACTACTCTGGGAATGAGCACGTGGATAAGGCTCCACACCTAAGCCTCCAGCGACAGCACGGGCTCCCTAGGATGTGATCCTGGGGGAGGGATGCTGAAAGCTCAGGAAACAAGCAGATACAGAAGCAGCTTCACAATCCTATCTTTATGCCACAGGTAGGAAAATCCATGCTCTGTTCTGGGGAAGAAGATGCTGAGAGCATTTGCAGTGCCTGCAGCTGCTTGGACGGGGCAGAGACCGACAGCGATGCAGCTACCGGTTGCTTATGTTAAAGCAAGGTCAAGACAGGGAAGAACAGATACGGTTCAGACAGGAACACAGGCTAGTGGAGTACAATGAAGCTGAGTTATTTGATTCACATTCCTGTCTCTAATTCCTGGAAATCATTAAATCCGTTCAGTGAAGTATGCGGAACAGCGAGGTCTGTACAACCACTGGTCCCACAGCTGCTCTGCCCGGCGCACAAGGCAGTTAGCAAGTGGAAAATTAAACTGACAGTGGGAAGTGAAGGTGACATTACCCTTAGCTGGAGGTTATGCAGCAGTGACTGCGTGCTTACCTGGTTTCTGTTTATTTTAAGCCCTTGTCAAGCTCTCTGAGAGTGTTTCCTCCTGGGGAACTGGACAATAGGCTTTCTGACTTTCTGAACAGTTCTTACAGCACAGCACTACTAGGCGTGTAGACCCTGCAGCAGCCTAAGCTAGCTCTGCACGGTGGCTCTGGCTTCACTACGTGGTGTGTGCCTCCTGGGAATCCACAGCTCTGCAGGCCCTTTGATGGCCTCCTCTATGTTCATAGAGCTTCGTGTCCTTCCAGCCTGGTGAAAGCTGAGCGTAGGCTTCTGAAGCACTTTGGAGCTGGCTGCATGTGTGGACATTTTAGTAGTCCATAGGCTAATCCTTAAGTTAGTTTTGCACTAGGAACAGCCTTTTGTGTTCTTACTTCAAAACTTTCCTTTGTGTGTTCTTGTAGACTTTGACTATTATGAAAATGAACAGGAGTAAACTGGAGTACTGCGTCCGGTTCTGGGTGCCTCAGTTCCAGAAGGACACAGAGCTGCCAGAGTTTAGCACAGAGCCACAAAGATGATGAAGGGACTGGAACATCTCCCCGATGAGGAAAGGCTGAGGGAGCTGGGTCTCTTGAGCTTGGGAAAAAGGAGTCTGAGGGGTGACCTTGTTAATGTCTATAAATATCTGAGGGGTGGGTGTCAGGAGGATGGAGCCAGGCTCTTCTCAATGTCATCTGGTGATAGGACAAGGGGTAATGGGTGTGAGATGGAACATAGGAGGTTCCTCATCAATGTGAGAAGGAACTTCTTCACGGTGAGTGTGACAGCACTGGAAGGGGCTGCCCAGGGGGGTTGTGGAGTCTCCTTCTCTGGAGATGTTTGAAACCCGCCTGGATGTGTTCCTCTGCGACTCGGTCTAGGTGATCCTGCTGTGGCAAGGGGATTGGACTGGGTGATCTTTCGAGGTCCCTTCCAATCCCTGATGTTCTGTGATTCTGTGTGAGTAAGATTTTACTGCAGTGGAGCATTTTTATCAGCCTAAACAAACTGTGTCTTTTTGTCTGATTGCTAAGTTCTGTACATTCAGGCGACTTTATTCCCTTCTACTCCTGAGCTGTATTTTTATGGGAGCTCCTATGTCACAGCTAAGGCAATAGGCCAAATTTTGTTTGGACTCGTAGCAATAGCTGCTTCAGTGGAAATATTCACTTTGGTGAGCCCATGTTGTCTGGTGTGTAGCCACATGGCTCACACAGTGCTGCTGACCAAGACCCAAATATAGAGTCATTTGATACCATCAGTTCCTGGGCAGATCCAGTGGGCTTTAAAAAGTTTCAGCGGGGACTTCTAGTTAAATTTGATAACATGATATAGCTGTCATCGGTTGTACAACTTTCCTTTTCATGTTTAAAATGTGCTTATAGGAGCTTTACTCTGAGCACGAAAATGTGTGGTACTCATGCCTGAGTGCTGGCTCTGTTCCATATTAAATAACCTGCTAAAGTCGTTATGTCCTTGATGTTAAATATTACATGAAACCGCTTGTGGAGAATACATTTTTAAAGAAAAATTATCTAAACCCTTTAAAAATAGAATTTTAAAAGGTTGAGGAATGGACTCAGTCTTCATGTGAAGCACATGACAACGTTTCAGGGCCATTTATGACTTGACTACTAATGAGATACAGGAAGATAATCCCATACCTGAGTAGTGAATGGCCCTTGGTCGTCTCTCTTTCCTGCCGGTCAACTCAGTAAGTACAATCCTTACACTTGGTTAGTCTCAATCATATTAACTACATTAATAAATTACTTGTAATAATACCAATAGACATTTTACAGGAGGAATATTCAAAGGACTGGAGATAGTCAGATATTTTTGCAATAGAAACAGCAGAAAGACTTTGTTCAAAACTTTTCCTGATAGTCTCACCCTAGCGGATAAGTGTCTAGATAGGTCTCCTGAATAATTCTAGAAACACTTCATGGAACCACAGAACCACGGAACAGTAGGGATCGGAAGGGACCTCAGAAGGTCATCCAGTCCAATCTCCCTGCCAGAGCAGGATCAACTGGACCAAGTCACACAGGAACATGTCCAGGCAGGTTTTATTAATCAGAAAAATGCTACTCTAAATATTCATCATTTTCTCCTTCAGGTGTGTGGTTGCATTATTTTGGGAGTCTCTATATGGATACGTGTCAGCAAAGACGCTCAGGAGGTAAGTGCCTTTGGTTGTACCAGGACCATGTAGACTGTGGCTGCTGCTGCTTATGGTTTGATTTCTCATCTTCCTTTCCACGTGTATTGTGTTTTTGTGGACTTGGTTTCACACAAACTCAAGCATAGCCCAGTGCCATCAAAGGTACAGCCCAGATCCACTCCCATATTCACAGCTGCTCTGTATGTGTAAGGATTGATGCATTTTGTGGTATTTACGCTGGGGCAGGTGGTCTGAAAAAGTTCTTGATCCAAGCATAGACATGTGACTGCAAGGAGTGTCTTCTAGTGCTGTCACTGTAGGTTCCTGCAGATGCACACTGTTTTCTCTTGGAAAATGCATCTGTAATGGGCTCCTCAGGTCAAGAGGGACACAGAACTGCTGGAAAGAGTCCAGCACAGAGCCACAAAGATGATTATCTGAGTGGAGTGTCTCCCTGATGAGGAAAGGCTGAGGGAGCTGGGTCCCTTTAGCTTGGAAAAAAGGAGACTGAGGGGTGACCTCATTGATGTCTATAAATATGTGAAGGGTGGGTGTCAGGAGGATGGAGCCAGGCT